>JASAMX010010305.1:7500-38852 GCA_030248175.1 Microlaimidae sp. YZB2_3 | reverse complement strand
TGTGTAACCTACTTCGTTCAGTTACGTATTGCTGGTTTTGCTTAAGTTCAGGAAAAATAAGCCCGAAGGTCAATCAGTCAGATTGTCAAATTACCCGATGGTATTTTTACCAGAATGTTATTTGTAAAAAAGTCAAATGTCGAAGGAATTACGCTGGTATTATTACGTGGAGCCAAAATTAGTGTATATTTTAATACAACTTATTTTTCTCTGTGTGGAAAAAATTTTGAATTATAATTGTATTTATTTTTAATGCGATTATTTTACAGTCTATTTTTATTGTTCTCTCAGTATTATTATATATAACCTCACATCTAATCCCTAAAATCCTCTGATAGAGGTGGGGTCTTTGACTAACATTCTACATCAACAACAGTGCTGATATAGGGTGGTAGGCGGTAATATGGAATATCCATCGCCGGCCCGCTTCAGCTTTAAAAAAAAAAAATTAAAAAAATCTTCGATTGACACAAATAAAAATCGAACTAAAAATAGTATATTGCTCCTTTAAACTAGCAAATCAAGATCTATTTAATTTAAACTATAACGATTTAAATATTAATTTAGCTATCAGTTATTTTCTTAAAAATCGAAAGAAAACTGTTGGTTTATTTACTTCTAGTGATGTTCCAATTCAGATTTTAGAAGCTCCGGAGCAACCCCCGCAGCTTTGGAGCTCCGCCCTATTTTGGTACTAATTTCATGAATAATTAAAGAGTAACAACATAAATTATTTTGTCAAAAAGTTTTGTACACTAAATTTTTTCAAAACTTATTAAAAACAATAGACGTCGTAGTCCAAAAATCTGTATTAGAGTAATTTAAAACATATTTTAAAGTTAAATGCGCTTAAAATCACTCATTTAAGGGGCCTCCGGAACTCCCTCCATTTCAAATGGCCGGAGCTCAGAAGCATGATATTGGAGGGTGGGAACATCACTATTAAATGCATTATATATATATATATATATATATATATATATATATATATATATATATATATATATATATATGATATAATTTGATTTTATCTATAAATTTTCATATTAATTTTAATTTTTTTTCTCATATTTTTAACGTTGCTTATGTGCCTTTTAAAGAAGTTATTTTGGCTAATTATGGAATATAAAAAATTGTTAAGATAAGATAAATTGTACAGGTCCAGAATATATTAATACAATATACAAAGACACTAATGTACAAATAAGTAGAAAAAAAATCGTATAAAACAAAAATAAAATTGAGATATAAAAAATTCACAACTTAAAAAATCATGTTGTTTTTTTATTATTAGAAATAGTGATGTTCCTACCCTTCAATATCATACTCCGGAGCTCCGGGCATTTGAAGCGGAGGAAGCTTCGCCCCTTAAATTAGCAATTTTAAGCTTATTTAAGTTTAAAGTATATTTAAAGCTACTTTATGTTTACTTTACTTTATGTTAAATGGATATAATAAACATTGTTTTTATAAAAACAATATAATATACAAAAACTAAGCATTCTGTTATGCTCACTTATTTTTAAATTTAGTTTATATAGTTTTACAAAATAAGTTAGTTTATATGACAATTAAATCAATAGTAAATTAATAGTAACCAATCAATAAATTAGACATCATTTTTACAAAAAATAACTAAAAAATCATTAACTTCGTCAGAATGAATTACCGGTGGGTAGCAATATAATCATTCATTCTAAAAAAAATCTTAGGAAAACCTTTTGTGTTAATTTATTGGCGAAATATCTTTTTGACGGCGAATAAAATTATTTTGGATTTTTTAATTCATGCAATCGGTTATTGTTTACTACAATCAGAAAACCAACAACAAAGAGAAAACAAAAGTAGTGAAAATGAGTGTTTCATTAATTGCGCTGGCGAGATATCCTGTGGAAACGTGATTGAATATAAATAAATTAAAAAAATCAAAAATTTTTAGAAGCAAGTTGTCTCCAAAAAAATATGCTTTATAAAAATTATGTTTATTAGAAGTAACGGCAGCAAAATACTTTCTTACAATTTCAACAAAAATCGTTCTTTCAGAGGGAGCAAGCGAATTGTACAGAAAACCAATTGTACAGTAAAGTAAGTTTTATAAAAATCGAGTTTATTAAAAATCCCGGGTGCGAATTGGGCAGGGAGCGAATTGTACAGGGAGCGAATTGTCCCTAATGAAGTAGGTTTGTAAAAAAAAAAACTCCCGGGGGCCAATTGTCCCTCCAACAATTTCTCCAAGAATTGATTTTCTCAGAAAGAGAATTGTCCCGGGAGCGAATTGTTCCGAGAGTGAATTGTCCAGGGAGCGAATTGTGCAGGGAGTGAATTGTCCCGGGAGCGAATCGTCCGGCAGCGAATTGTCCTGGGAGCGAATTGTCCGGGAGCGAATTGGCGGGAGCGAATCGTCCCGGTCCCACCTTAAATATACCCAAACTCAAATATAAGCCAGCCGGTGTGGTTAACCAGAAGTTGATTGGTTAAAAAATGGTATACCAGCAGTATGAAGACTCGCTTTAATTTGTATTTCATTGGATCCTAAAAACAATCTTTTAAAAAACAATATAGCAACATATGTAGCTTATAATTTATCACGTTCAATTTTACTAACAATTTGTATACCACATGTTTTGATACCAATATGACTTATTTGATTCAATTTTTGCCTAAATGTATACCTCCCATAATTAAAACGAGCTTTGTTTTTAGTGTTCCTTAATTTTTAATTATTAATTAAAATTCTCCCTTTTTTAAAAAAAAAATCAGTTTTTACAAAATAAGCACAAAATTGTCGTGCTAAATTTTTCTTCTATGTGAAAAAAAATCCAATTTTAGTGCAAAATATTAACGTGCTTAGAGAAATTTTCACTGAATGTGTGAAAAGCTTTCTAATTGAGTATGTTTTTATAATAAAGAATATTTATAATCCAGTTTTTTTACTTAAACAGTAATTTAGGAATAGATTTTGTCAGTTTAGAGGTGTAAAATTGACTCAGTATAACATATTTTAAAAGATGTTTTTAAAGAAAATTTTGTGCATTGAGAAATTGTGTTATGTCCTCAAAAGTCTGATTTTTCATGATGCCGTGAAAAGTGCTTGTTTTCCATCGGTCTAAATCTTTTTAAATACTCTAAAAAGCTTTTTGTTAATTTTTTATAAAACCTTTTGGTCCAATTTTTGAAAAATTATTTAAACCTTTCTAAACATTTTTAAAATAAAAAAGTTAACAAGCTTTAAGGCCTCTCTGGACAGTTTTTATTGCAGAGCGTTCAGTAGTAAATCAATTGCAATAAAGAACAAAAATTACCCATTTTATTTTTACATACAATTTCTTTTTGAATTATTATACTTTTGGTTATTATAATATTTTAAGATATTCAAATGACGAAAATTTGACTAATTGGTGAAAAGCAAACAAATCTTGTTTACAATAATAATATTTTTGAATTTATGTGAAATAAATTTTTAAAATTTAAAAAAAAATAAAAAAAACATTAAAATCAAAAAAACAAATTGTGGCCAAATCTGTTTTATGTGGGAATCGAACTCGCGACCTTAAAAAAGTTACGAAGCGCTAATCGACTACGCCGAATTATGCAATGATGAGCTTTAAAAAGCGATTAATAAACACACTCTGAAATAAAATCGATAAAAAAGCGAAAAACACCACAATTTGATGCGTTAAAATACAAAAGAATATATCTTATGCCTTTTCCAAAAATTAGTAAGTTTTTAATAGAAATATACTCTGGAGCTTTAAATTTTACCAAATTAAATTAAATTGAAAATTTTTAACTAAATTTCGAAAAAAAATTAACCTCCTCATTTCACATAAAATTCTTTATTAAACCATAAATACAATAATATTCAGTTTAATTTTTACGTATGTAAAAGAGGGTAAAACTGTGTGTCTCATTTTGGAAGTACATATTTTAAGTAAATAAGCAGTAAAATATCTTTAAAGTACTTTCTTAAAAATTTCATTGCAATTGACTCAATATCAATTATTTCAATCTACTTACAATAATATAATGAATGTTCACTTTATAATCGGTGAAATATTTTCTGCCTTTTTTATATTATATAAATTTTTTAGCCAATTATTACTGTATTTTCACTGACAATTTCTCGAATGTCAAAAATCGCGATTTTTCATAACTAAGAAAACTGTCCGGAGAGACCTCAAGAAGGACCGACAAATTCTTCTTTTTTAAATTTGCAAAACCAATAAAAAGTGATTAGCAAACACTGTCACACGCTGCCTCTCGAAAACTAACAGCGGGCGGCAAGATTTTTTTCGAGAATTCCTAGACTCATTATTAAAATCAGAAAAAAAGTTGGCTGTAATGCCTAGCACTGATAAAGTGAAAACCAGTATTAATATTAATATTACTCTCGTCCTCCTAATTGATGAGCAAAAATCGTCTGAAAATACTGGTAAACTGGTACACTTTTTGTCATTTAGACTGCAGTAATAACACACATCTAGGCAGTCCAAAGTCAGATTTTATACTGAGCTGTGACCAGGATTTATAAAAAAAATTTTTTTTATACCAATTAACGACGACATGCAATGCTGGTTTTTAATTCAAATATATTTAAACTTTAAAAATCAGAATTTTTTTCGGTTTGATTAAGTTTCATGGTACTATTAAAATCTATTATTTTAATAAAATTTTTATTTTAATCATGAGTAATTATTCTAAGAATTGGAGACTTTTTGAGCATTAAAAACGATTTTGTAGATTTTATTTACAAGATTAGGGTTTGACATTAGAAAGTCTATTCATGAGACGTATACAATAAATATTAGAGTTATTATAATATCATTGTTTATATCAAAAATATATAACCCAAGAGAAGTTTCGGCTATGTGTACAGTAAATTTTTTAACTAAATTTAAAAGAGAAATGATGCACATCTTACTTTTTGGCGCAAGCTACTTTCTGTGCACCCAACAAAAATTTTCTCGCACAGCGATATTTTGTACACAAAAATCGTTTTTCCGACATGTTTACAAAATCGCCGCGTACAAAAAATTAGCAGGAATCGGTAATAATTCCTATTAAATTCGCTCATGTGTGAGTTTTTCTATGAAAGTATATCGTACAACTGGACATTTGTTTGGATTATATTATATTCTTACTTTTATTTTTAGGTGTTATTGAAACTGTTTTAAAATTTAGTGATGTTAAAACATTTTTTTTTCAATAAAAAAAATTAGAGTTGATTTCTTGTTTTTATTTAACTATTTTTAAATTTATTGCCGAAACTACACTGGTATTTAAAAATTTTGTGTAGGGTCTATTCGGACTGGGTCCGCTTGTTTTGGCAGGAAAACCCTAAGGATTCAATCCACTTTTTTAGCGAGTTCAATATTTTTATACAGCCCAAAGGAGACCAAACTTGAATTAGTATGAACAAGAAATTAGTATGAACTATTTGTATTTAATTTGAAAAAAAGTTTTCAAATAAAATTTGCTAAAAAAATCAATTAATACTTGTTAAAAAAACTATATTAAATACTGGACACAGTCTAAAAGGTGTACCACCAGGTCCAGAGTTTTCTTGCCAAAAGTTACAGACCCAGTTTAACGTCCAAAATTTAAATACCAGTAAAAGTGCTAGGTATTTAAATAAAAATTCTAGTAAAAATTATCTTTTTTAAAAAAATTTGCTAATTTAGTTTAAGGTTTTTATATTTATATTTTTAATAAAAGTAAGCATATATAACCCAAAAATGGTGAAAACCTAATTTTTAAACAAAAAAATTGCTGAAAATTTGAATTTGTGCGACTTTAATACTGAAAATCCGCCATTTTCTTCTATTTTATGGGCACACTGTAGGTTTTTAAATTAACTTTTAACGCAATTTTTAACACAGTGTTAGTGTTTTGCAGTGCATATGGGAACTTTTCTTCCACTTTTGCGTGAAACGCACTTCACAAAAAACGGGTATTGACAGCAAGAAAAATCTCTGCGTAAGAAATCAGTGGTATATGCACAGATAGTCGCGTGCGTTAGAAATGTTGCGTTTTTTCTTGCACATTTGATTGAAAAACTTAATGTACAATTGGAAATTTTCTAGGGCAATATATGTTTTTGATAAATCTCGAGAAATTGCAAAAAGTAGTGCAAAATCACAAAAACAATTTCATTGCAAATGTTCGTGTGACATTGATTTTATGCTTTTTGGCTACAATATAAGTTAGCTAATTTAAAATAAAAAAGAACTAAATGAACAAATTGGATAAAATAAAACTAGAAAGCGAACATAGTCAAAATTGTACTCCCAAAAATTTAATTATTTTACCTTTTACAATTTAAAAAAGTTCATTTTTTATTTTAAAAAAGTATGATAAAAATAAAAATGTTCTAATAAAATTAAAATAAAAAAATTGCGGTTTTAATTTTAACCTTTTAAACTTATTTTTGCACTCAAAAACTAAAATTTTTAAAATGTGGCAAGCCTTGAAGCAATGGCTGAAATATAAAAAAAAATTTTTTTACTTACAAAATAATATTTTCTATGTGGTGAATATTAGCAAATTACATTTATTTAATTTATTGGTATTATAAAATAATAAGATTAAAAATGCAATTTAATTATTTTAATATTTATTTTAAAAAATTTCATGGAGTTAAAATATTTTTACTTTTGTTTAAAAATAAAATTAAAAAATAAAGGAAATTAGTCTTATTATAAAAATTATTTACAATTAAATTTATAAAATTTTATAATTTTAAATATATTTGATAATTGTAAAATGTAAAAAAAAAAAATTTTTTTCAAAAATATTATTTGAAAAACATTTTTTTATATTAAATTAAATACTTATGCCTCTATTAATAAAAAAATACTTTAAATGTAAAAGATAAAATATTTAAATTATTGCGAGTACAAGCGACTATGTTCGCTTTCTAGGTTGCTTCAAGTTGTTAGTTTTAGTCGTTTTAATTGACTAACTTATTTTTTAGCAAAAAATCATAAAATCAATGTCACGTGATCTTTTCCAATCAAATTGTTTTTGTGATTTTGAACTACTTTTTTGTAATTTCTCCAGATTTATCAAAAACATATAGCTCAAGAAAATTTCCGATTATACATTAAGCTTTTGAATAAAATTGTGCAAGAAAAAACGCAACATTTCTAACGCACGCGACTTTCTGTGCATATACCACTGATTTCTTACGCAGAGATTTTTCTTGCTGTCAATACCCTTTTTTGGGTAGTGCATTTTCCGCAAAAGTGGAAGAAAAGTTCCCATATGCACTGCAAAACACTAACACTGTGTTAAAAATTGCGTTAAAAATTAATTTAAAAAAACGCCTATGAAATAGAAGAAAATGGCGGGTTTTCAGTATTAAAGTCGCACAAATTCGAATTTTCAGCAAATTTTTTGTTTAAAAATTAGGTTTTCACCATTTTTGGGTTATATATGCTTACTTTTATTAAAAATATAATTATAAAAACCTTAAACTAAATTAGCAATTTTTTTAAAATAAAAGCTCAAAGATAATTTTTACTGGAATTTCTATTTAAATACCTAGCACTTTTACTGGTATTCATAAAATTTTGGACCGGGTTTATACGAACTGGGTCCGTAACTTTTGGCAAGAAAACTCTGGACCGGGTGGTACACCTTTTAGACTGTGTCCAGTATTTAATATCGTTAATTTTCGACACGTATTAATTGATTTTTTAAGCAAATTTTATTCGAAAACTTTTTCCAAATTAAATACAAACAGTTCATACTAATTTCTTGTTTAAAAAATTCAAGTTTGGTGTCTTTTGGGCTGTATAAAAATATTAAACTCGCTAAAAAAAGTGGACTGACTCCGCAGGGTTTTCCTGCCAAATCAAGCGGACCCAGTCCGAATAGACCCTACACAAAATTTATGAATACCAGTGTAGTTTCAGCAATAAATTTAAAAATGCTAAAATAAAAACAAGAAATCAACTTGAATTTTTTTTATTTAAAAAAAATGTTTTAACATCACTAAATTTTAAAACAGTTTCAATAACACCTAAAAATAAAAGTAAGAATATAATATAATCCAAACAAATGTCCAGTTGTACAATAAACTTTCATAGAAAAACTCACACATGAGCGAATTTAATAGCAATTATTACCGATTTCTGCTAATTTTTTGTACGCGGCGATTTTGTAAACGTGTCAGAAAAACGAGTTTGGTGTACAAAATATCGCTGTGCGAGAAAATTTTTATTGAGTGCACAGAAAGTAGCTTGCGCCGAAAAGTAAGATGTGCATCATTTCTCTTTAAATTTAGTTAAAAAATTTACTGTACACATAGCCGAAAATTCTCTTGGGTTATATATTTTTGATATAAACAATGATATTATAATAACTCTAATATTTATTGTATACGTCTCATGAATGGACTTCTATTGTCAAACCCTAATCTTGTAAATAAAATCTACAAAATGGTTTTTAATGCTCAAGAAGTCTTCAAATTTTTAGAATAACGACTCATGATTAAAATAAGGAATCTTATTAAAATAGAGTTTTAATAAAATCTTAAAATATAAATAATAAATATCCTCCTATTGAAGCGATTACATTAGCTCTTTAAATAAAATTTTATATATTTATCACTGTCTAAAATTGTAAAAAGTGCTTTAAAATTTGTATTCTTAGGGGTCCTTACCCCGGTTTGCCCCGGTTGATTTGACAGCTAAATTGCCGGGGCCGGGGCCGGGGTAGAGAAAATTGCCTGTCCCGGAGCCGGGGCTTGGGCCGGGGCCATGGTAAAAAAAGTGCCGGGGCAAGCCGGGGCCGGGGCCGGGGCCAGGCCGGGGCCGGGCCGGGGCCCCGGTCATCCCTAACGTTGCTCTAAAATTTATCTAACCGCGGTATGATTTTGTCTTCAGTAAAGTTTGAACGCGACCCACTTAAATTTAAAACAATTTAATTTTTTTTTCTTCAAAAAGTTAAAATTTTATATTAATAGCACCGTTAAAAAAGCAATATACAATTAAAAGTTAATTTAAACATCAAAATCTTTGTATTCTATTTGATTGCATTCGCTAAATTAGCCAAGTGATTAATAAAAATTATGCACTAAAAAAAGCAATAAAATTTAAACCATACTCTAAATTGTTAAAAACGAAACTGGTAAAATAGCGGAAAAATGAAATCTTTTAATGAGCCATCAATATGAGCCCCATTAATTTAAAACTTCCATAATTTTCTAAAATAGTGCATCTGTTCCAATAAAATTAAGGTATTTCTTTAAAAATCACAGAAACAATATGATTTTAATAGTACCATGAAACTAAGATCAACCGAAAAAAATTCTAAAAAAACAATTTTAGAACTGATGAACGCAACTATTGAATTAAAAACCAGCATTGCATGTCGTCGTTAATTGGTATAAGGAATTTTATAAATCTGTATAAAATCAGTCACAGTCAGTATAAAATCAACGTGACTTTGACTCATAAAGTGTATGTTATCTGCAGTCTAAATGACAAAAAGTGTCACAGTTACCAGTATTTTAAGACGATTTTGTCATGATAAAGACGATTTGATATTAATATTAATATGGTTAACTTATCAGTGTCACATTACAGCCAACCCTTTTTTCTGAGATTTAATAATGTTGAAAATCTAGGATTCTTGCCTAAAAAAAAAAATCTTGCCGCCCACTATTAACCGAGGCAGCGTGTAACAGTGTTTGCTAAGTCACTTTATTGGTTTTGTAAGACTAAAAAGAAGAAATTTTTATTCCGTCCTTCTTAAGGTCTCTCCGGACAGTTTTCTTAAGTATGGAAAATCGCGATTTTTGGCATACGAGATCTCGTGAAATACAGTAATATTTCACTAAAAAATTTATATGAGTGTTAAAAAGGCAGAAATATCACGATTATAAAGTGAACATTCATTATATTATTGTAAGTAATTGAAATAATTGATATTAAAAATCAAATTGCAATGAAATTTTTTTAAAACCCTTAAAAATATTTACTGCACACTATTTATTTAAAAAATACTTCCAATAGAGAGACACAGTTACCCTCTTTTACGTACGTAAAAATTAAACTGAATATTGTTGTATTTATGGTTTAATAAAGAACTTTCCGTGAAAAGGGGGGGGGGTGGGGGGCGGGGGGGGCAAGGGGGGGCGCGGGGGGAGAGAGAGGAGAGAGAAAAAGAGGGAGGGAAGGGAAAAAGGGAAATAGGTAATAGGTTTGGCTTTTGATAGGTAACATTGCGATGATGGCGTATCATAGGTCAAAATGGCGTCATATTTTTAGGGTATTTTTCAATTTTTGGCGGGGGCAATAAAAGGGGGGAATTAATAAAAGGGGGGGGGGGGATTTAGATTGGAGGTTGAAATGGGGGTTAATTTTTTCAAAATTTCGTTAAAACTTCGATTTCCTTTTTTTTTTTTTTTTTTTTTATTTAATTTAATTTGGTAAAATTTAAAGCTCCAAATAGTATATTTCTATTGAAATTTATAATTTTTGGAAGGCCATAATATCTGTTGTATTTTTTAACGCAAAAATAATTTTGTCGTGCGTCGTGCGTTTTATCAATTTATTTCAGAGGGTGTGTTTATAAATTGCTTTTAAAGCTCATCAGCCCATGGTAGCAGTGGCGTAGTCGGTTAGCGCTTCGTCACCTTTTTGAAAGGTTCCTGAAGATCGATTCCCACATAAAACGGATTTGGCCACAATTTGTTTTTTTCTCTTTTAATTTTTTTTTTTTATTTTTTTTTAAATTTTAAAAATTTATTTCACATAAATTTAAAAAATATTATTATTGTAAACAAGATTTGTTGTTTGCTTTTCACCAATTAGTCAAATTTTCGTCATTTGAATATATCTTAAAATATTTTAATACTCTATAAGTATAATAATTCAAAAATAAATTGTGTCTAAATAAAAATGTGTAATTTTTGCTCTTTATTGCAATTGATTCACTACTGAACGCTCTGCAATAAAAACTGTCCAGAGAAACCTTAAAGCTTGTTAACTTTTTTATTTAAAATGTTTAGAAAGGTTTAAATAATTTTTCAAAATTGGACCAAAAGGTTTTATAAAAAATTAACAAAAAGCTTTTTAGAGTATTTAAAAGATTTAGACCATGGAAAACAAGCACTTTTTACGGCATCATGAAAAATCAGATTTTTGAGGATATAACACAATTTCTCCAAGAATTGATTTTCTCAGAAAGAGAATTGTCCCGGGAGCGAATTGTCCCGAGAGTGAATTGTCCAGGGAGCAAATTGTGCAGGGAGTGAATTGTCCCGGGAGCGAATCGTCCGGCAGCGAATTTTCCTGGGAGCGAATTGTCCGGGAGCGAATTGGCGGGAGCGAATTGTCCCGGTCCCACCTTAAATATACCCAAACTCAAATATAAGCCAGCCGGTGTGGTTAACCAGAAGTTGATTGGTTAAAAAATGGTATACCAGCAGTATGAAGACTCGCTTTAATTTGTATTTCATTGGATCCTAAAAACAATCTTTTAAAAAACAATATAGCAACATATGTAGCTTATAATTTATCACGTTCAATTTTACTAACAATTTGTATACCACATGTTTTGATACCAATATGACTTATTTGATTCAATTTTTGCCTAAATGTATACCTCCCATAATCAAAGCGAGCTTTGTTTTTAGTGTTCCTTAATTTTTAATTATTAATTAAAATTCTCCCTTTTTTTAAAAAAAAAATCAGTTTTTACAAAATAAGCACAAAATTGTCGTGCTAAATTTTTCTTTTATGTGAAAAAAAATCAAATTTTAGTGCAAAATATTAACGTGCTTAGAGAAATTTTCACTGAATGTCTGAAAAGCTTTCTAATTGAGTATGTTTTTATAATAAAGGATATTTATAATCCAGTTTTTTTTTACTTAAACAGTAATTTAGGAATAGATTTTGTCAGTTTAGAGGTGTAAAATTGACTCAGTATAACATATTTTAAAAGATGTTTTTAAAGAAAATTTTGTGCATTGAGAAATTGTGTTATGTCCTCAAAAATCTGATTTTTCATGATGCCGTAAAAAGTGCTTGTTTTCCATGGTCTAAATCTTTTTAAATACTCTAAAAAGCTTTTTGTTAATTTTTTATAAAACCTTTTGGTCCAATTTTGAAAAATTATTTAAACCTTTCTAAACATTTTAAATAAAAAAGTTAACAAGCTTTAAGGTCTTTCTGGACAGTTTTTATTGCAGAGCGTTCAGTAGTAAATCAATTGCAATAAAGAACAAAAATTACAAATTTTTATTTACATACAATTTATTTTTGAATTATTATACTTTTGGTTATTATAATATTTTAAGATATTCAAATGACGAAAATTTGACTAATTGGTGAAAAGCAAACAACAAATCTTGTTTACAATAATAATATTTTTTGAATTTATGTGAAATAAATTTTTAAAATTTAAAAAAAATAAAAAAAAACACATTAAAATCAAAAAAACAAATTGTGGCCAAATCTGTTTTATGTGGGAATCGATCTCGGGACCTTAAAAAGTTGACGAAGCGCTAATCGACTACGCCACTGCTACCATGGGATGATGAGCTTTAAAAGCGATTTATAAACACACACTCTGAAATAAATCGATAAAACGCACGACGCACGACAGAATTATTTATGCGTTAAAAAATACAAAAGATATTATGGCCTTCCAAAAATTATAAATTTCAATAGAAATATACTATCTGGAGCTTTAAATTTTACCAAATTAAATTAAATCGAAGTTTTAACGAAATTTTGAAAAAATTAACCCCCATTTTTCACATAAAATTCTTTATTAAACCATAAATACAACAATATTCAGTTTAATTTTTACGTATGTAAAAGAGGGTAACTGTGTCTCTCTATTGGAAGTATATTTTAAGTAAATAGTGTGCAGTAAATATTTTTAAGGGTTTTAAAAAAATTTCATTGCAATTTGATTTTTAATATCAATTATTTCAATTACTTACAATAATATAATGAATGTTCACTTTATAATCGTGATATTTCTGCCTTTTTTACACTCATATAAATTTTTTAGTGAATTATTACTGTATTTCACGAGATCTCGTATGTCAAAAATCGCGATTTTTCATACTTAAGAAAACTGTCCGGAGAGACCTTAAGAAGGACCGAATAAAAATTTCTTCTTTTTAGTCTTGCAAAACCAATAAAGTGACTTAGCAAACACTGTTACACGCTGCCTCGGTTAACAGTGGGCGGCAAGATTTTTTTTAGGCGAGAATCCTAGATTTTCAACATTATTAAATCTCAGAAAAAAGGGTTGGCTGTAATGTGACACTGATAAGTTAACCATATTAATATTAATATCAAATCGTCTTTATCATGACAAAATCGTCTTAAAATACTGGTAACTGTGACACTTTTTGTCATTTAGACTGCAGATAACATACACATTATGAGTCAAAGTCACGTTGATTTTATACTGACTGTGACTGATTTTATACAGATTTATAAAATTCCTTATCCCAATTAACGACGACATGCAATGCTGGTTTTTAATTCAATGGTTGCGTTCATCAGTTCTAAAATTGTTTTGTGTAATAATACTGTGATTATAGAATTTTTTTCGGTTGATCTTAGTTTCATGGTACTATTAAAATCATATTGTTTCTGTGATTTTTAAAGAAATACCTTAATTTTATTGGAACAGATGCACTATTTTAGAAAATTATGGAAGGTTTAAATTAATGGGGCTCATATTGATGGCTCATTAAAAAGGTCATTTTTCCGCTATTTTACCAGTTTCGTTTTTAACAATTTAGAGTATGGTTTAAATTTTATTGTGCTTTTTTTAGTGCATAATTTTTATTAATCACTTGGCTAATTTAGCGAATGCAATCAAATAGAATACAAAGATTTTGATGTTTAAATTAACTTTTAATTGTATATTGCTTTTTTAACGGTGCTGATTAATATAAAATTTAACTTTTTGAAGAAAAAAAAATTAAATTGTTTTAAATTTAAGTGGGTCGCGTTCAAACTTTACTGAAGACAAAATCATACCGCGGTTAGATCTAAATTCATTAGAGCCAACGCTTAGGGATCGACCGGGGCCCCGGCCCTGGCCCCGGCTCTGGCCCCGGCCCCGGCCCCGGCTTGCCCCGGCACTTTTTTTCCACCCCGGCACCGGCCACGGCAAACGAAATTTTCTCTACCACGGCCCCAGCCTCGGCAATTTAGCTGTCAAATCACCCGGGCAAACCGGGGTAAGGACCCCTAAGAATACAAATTTTAAAGCACTTTTTACAATTTTAGACAGTGATAAATATATAAAATTTTAGATAAAAAGCTAATGTAATCGCTTCAATAGGAGGATATTTATTATTCATATTTTAAGATTTTATTTTAACTCTATAGACATCTTGCACTGAAACTCGGTTCATGCATGAAGTATGCAATAAACATAGCGAGTCACCATAATGGATAATTACCGTATCTCCTACTTATCTTTCGTAGTATGCAGATCAACCGATCAAAAGCGAGCGAAATTTCGATTGGTTGATCTGCATACTACAAAAGATAAGTAGGAGATACGATAATTATCCATTATGGTGACGCTTATGTATATTGAATACTTCATGTATAAACTGAGTTCCAGTGCAAGGTGCCTATTTTAATAAGATTTCTTATTTTAATCATGAGTTTTTATTCTAAAAATTTAAAGACTTCTTGAGCATTAAAAACCATTTTATAGATTTTATTTACAAGATTACGGTTTGACAATAGAAATCCATTCATGAGACGTTATTGTTTATATCAAAAATATATAACCCAAGAGAATTTTCGGCTATGTGTAAAGTAAATTTTTTAACTAAATTTAAAGAAAAATGATACACATCTTACTTTTCGGCGCAAGTTACTTTCTGTGCACTTAATAAAAATTTTCTCGCACAGCGATGTTTTGTGCACCAAACTCGTTTTTCTGACACGTTTACAAAATCGCCGCGTACAAAAATTAGCAGAAATCGGTAATAATTGCTATTAAATTCGCTCATGTGTGAGTTTTTCTATGAACGATTATTGTACAACTGGACATTTGTTTGAATTATATTATATTCTTACTTTTATTTTTAGGTGTTATTGAAACTTTTTTAAAATTTAGTGATGTTAAAACATTTTTTTTAAAATAAAAAAATGCAAGTTAATTTCTTGTTTTTATTTTAACATTTTTATATTTATTACTGAAACTACTCTGGTATTCACAAATTTTGTGTAGGGTCTGTTCTTTGGAACGGGAAATTTATTCAAAAAAAGAGGGTTTTTTTTACCACCTCTCTTTTCTCCCTGAGGGGGATTTTTTCTTTACTCTGGTATTCACAAATTTTGTGTAGGGTCTATTCTGACTGGGTCCTCTTGATTTGCAGGAAAATCCTGCGGAGTCAGTCCACTTTTTTAAGTGAGTTCAATATTTTTGTAGAGCCCAAAAGACACCAAACTTGAATTTTATAAACAAGAAATTAGTATAAACTGTTTGTATTTAATTTGGAAACAGTTTTTGAATAAAATTTGCTTAAAAAATCAATTAATACTTGCAAAAATTAACGATTATACTGGACACAAAAGGTGTACCAATCAGTCCAGAGTTCTCTTGCCAGAAGTTACGGACCCATTTGGTATAAACTCGGTTCAAAATTTTATGAATACCAGTAAAAGTGCTAGGTATTTATATAGAAATTCCAGTAAAAATTATCGTTGAGCTTTTATTTTTAAAAAAAATGCTAATTTAGTTTAAGGTTTTTATAATTATATTTTTAATAAAAGTAAGCATATATAACCCAAAAATGGTGAAAACCTAATTTTTAAACAAAAAATTTGCAGAAAATTCGGATTTCTGCGACTTTAATACTGAAAACCCGCCATTCTCTTCTATTTCATAGGCGCACACTGCTGTTTTTTTTAAATTAATTTTTAACGCAATTTTTAACACAGTGCTAGTGTTTTGCAGTGCATATGAAAACTTTTCTTTCACTTTTGCGTAAAATGCACTACACAAAAAATAGGTATTGGCAACAAGAAAAATCTCTGCGTAAGAAATCAGTGGTTTACGCACAGAAAGTCGCGTGCGTTGGAAATATGCGTTTTTTCTTGCACAATTTTATTCAAAAACTTAATGTATAATTTGAAATTTATTTGGGCCATATGTTTTTAATAAATCTTGTGAAATTACAAAAACAAAAAAAGTAGTGCAAAACTACAAAAACAATTTCATTGCAAAATTTCAGGTGACATTGATTTTATGATTTTTTGCTAAAAAAATAAAATAACTAATTAAAATGACTAAAACTAAGAACTTGAAACAAGCTAGAAAGCGAACATAGTCGGTTGTACCCTTAATAATTTAATTATTTTACCTTTTACAATTTAAAAAGTGTTTTTTTAATTTAAAAAAAAAGCTAATGAAGCTTTAAAAATGTTCTAACAATTTAAAATAAAAAGATGCGTTTTAACCCCTCCTGTGTGTTTAGTTAGACCCAAAAATGTTGAATACAGGCATGTAAGTGAAGTTCTAAAAAAGATGTTTTTCTTCAAAATAATATTGTTGAAGGCTACATAGCATGTTTTAGATTTAGAGTTACATTGCTCCAATTATCAACATATTCGATTTATTGTAATATAAAGAAATTTTGCTATTGTCAAATAATTTTTTATATCGGCATTCAATTTTGATCTTAGTTACTTTAACACGTTTTTTAATCAAAACATACTCCCCGTATAAAAATGCTTTAACTCCTGTTCTATTTGTTGAGCATACTTTTACTCTTACTTTAATTTTTTTTTTAAATTACTTTTACTTTTGCTGAAAATAATCAAAAATCATTATTTTTTAGAACAGTAGTGTATACTAAACAAAATAATAATTTAGGTGTGAAAGAATCGAAATATTGAAATAAATTTTTTGTTATGCTTAAGAAAACTTTGTGTATTAAAAAAACATGTTTTTCTATTTACACAATAATAATTTACAGTGTTAAAATTAGAATTTTTGAAAAAAAACGACCAAAATTTAAAATTCTGATTGCTAAATTTTTAGCGTGGCCCGACCCCGGCCGGGGCAAAATTTTCTACTCGGCCCCGGCAAATCAGAATTTCTTTACTCTGGCCCTGGCATCAGCAAAAATTCTGCCTCGGTCGATCCCTAGCGGCCAGGCGTTATTAAATCGCCTAAACCTAAAGTCTTCCAGTCTGAAATTAAGGGCATAACCACTCTCCTTCAGAAAGAAATAAACAATAAACCCGCAAGGGAAGAAAATAAAAAAAAAAGTTTTTCAGCGGTTATGTAACCAATTATTATTTAGTTGCGTCATGTGTTTCTCTACACGTGATATTTTCTCAAAAAACGAGTGGTTACTTTATTTATTACTCATCTATTTTCACTCTGATAGAATTTATCTTTAGATTAAAATTTAAGTTTGAAATAGCTATTATTCAAATAATTTACTAAATGTTTTTTACCTAATTATAAGTAAAACTGTCGCAGCTGCAATTCTCGCCATTCTTTAACTGTAAACAATAGCTTAGACTTGTTTGTGGCTTACAAAATCGACCAATCAACGTAATGGCAGCAGAAATCGTGTTTCGGCGCAGTTTTAATTTTTTTTGTGCGGCAAAATAAAAATGTACTTACATTCTTATAGTACGCACGTTTTCATCAACGGGCGGGGACCAAGCGAGCGAAATGGTTTTTTGAAACGGTTTACAAAATTGAATCATTGCGTTAATCAAATATGTACTAGCGATTATGAAAATTAAGAAAAGGCGCAAAGATAAACCACGCCTATTTTGCCAGCTAGGAGTATTTTGCCTATATTGTGAGTTTAATTCATTTCTTTGTGAATACGACTATTTGTAATAAATTTATTTAGTTAAACCGAAAAATAAATTACAAAAATAACACACAAAATAATACATAAATTAAATAATCCAAATAAACACAAACGATTACATCATTCATGTTGTATAATTACAACACACTGGCCGAAGTCTACCCAGAAATCGTGTAGTAAAGCAACTAAAATAAAATAAAATTTATGATAAAAACAGAGGTTATAAATATAACTAGCCATGGAAAATGCTCTATGAATAGAGCAGGAAAAAAGTGCGATTTTACCCCGGCCTTATGTGTAATGTGGACGTAATGTGTATGTCAGATGTGGACTATCCGGAGGTGTCTCTGTGTGGACTGTTGTAGTAATTTTAAAAAAACATGTGCAGTTTCTCACCAAATAAAAAATTTAGACCAGATGATACTGATTCTTTATTTGGTGAACCAATTACACAATCTAAAGGTAAACCCAACGTGGCTGCAACAGTTGTTCGTTGTAATAAAAAATGCCCCCATTAAGTAACCACTCAAATCACGAGAATCTGACATCACTTTATAAAAACAAATACTTCGTATTAAATTCAATCTACAATTGGTTGATATAAGTGACGACAGATTCCCGTGATTAGAATGGTTACTTAATGGGGAGCATTTTTTAATCCAACGAACAACTGTTGCAGCCACGTTGAGTTTACCTTTAGTTTAGTTTCTTTATAGTCGGAGAAATTGTTGATTAAAAAAAATGATGGTCACAACAGCCTTTGGCAAATGCAAAATCTCCACTTTTTGTAATATAATTGTTTTAAACCCACGCAAAATAAAAGTTCTAATATAAAAAGGGGTGACTTTGCGATTGTCAAAATTTGTCGTGAGCATGATTTTTTTTGTTACCAATCCCTCCGACTATAAATGAACTACAACAGTATTGTGTAATTAAATAACCAAATAAAAAAGTCAATATTTTCTGGAACCTATTTCATAAAAATTGCTAGTAATTAATTTACCGCTGTAAATTAATGAACGCATATTTTTCTTTTGTATTTTTAAATAAAAAAGTATATTAATAAAATTGCGTTTAGAATTTAAGATATTGCATGTCTGTAAACTCCAAATTCCACAGTTACGTACGTTTTTTTAATTAATAAAATAAGAAGAAATTAAATGCGTTTATTAATTTACAATTACAAAAATCTTTTTTAAATAGGGCCCAGGTAAAAATGTAAGAATAAAGTTAACAACATGACGCCTGTTTTTATATATTCATAACAAAACTTTTCGCAGTGAAGAAGGCATTGTTCCAGGATAAAATGATTTAAAAAAATCCCTATTTCGGTCTTTTTTAAATGGTCTAAAGGTAAAAAAACTGTTACAAGGTTTGGAACGCAGAATAAAGTTTTGTCAAAAAATAGTTGAAATCAAAGAGAAAAAGTTTTTACTGCATTTACATTCTTTTTATAAAAAATTTAGTTTTTTTAAATAATGAAAGTGGCAAACCAACAGATAAAACCATGGGTAAAACATTATGCAATTTATCAAAAAATCTTTAAGTCCTGTATAAAGAGTGGCGTCCATATAAGCCATTGAATAAAATGCCTTTTGAATAGTCTTTAAAATGACACATTTCTTTGAGTTATGTCATCATAATGACCTATTTTTTATTAATTTGCGTGAATTTAAATAGATTTATACCTTTACGTGAATTTAGATAAATTTAATTGTTCCATTATTAAATTACTGTCCTTGAAAAATGCTCTAAAAATAGAGCAGGAAAAAGGGGCGATTTCTCCCCGGGACAGAAAAGATGTGGACTAGTCTGAGACGGACATTATGTGGACTATAGAAAATTTGCATTTGGTTTGGGCAGCTGCTCACTAAATAAAAATTTCTACCATACGATAATGATTTGTTTATACATTGATCTAATCACACAGCACTGTTGCATTTTTTTAGTTTGATGAAATGTCAATTGAAAAAATTATACTCACAGCAATCTTTGACAAGCGCGAAATCGCCACTTTTTCAATTAGAAGCTTATATTTGTATGTGTAAAAAACAACTATAAATTTGAAAAAGTGGCGATTTCGCGCTTGTCAAAGATTGCTGTGAGTATGATTTTTTAAATTGATATTTCATCAAACTAAAAAACATGCAACAATGCTGTGTGATTAGATCAATGTATAAACAAAACATTATCATATGGTAGAAATTTTTATTTAGTGAGCAGCTGGCCAAACCAAACGCGAATTTCCTATAGTCCACATAATGTCCATCTCAGCCTAGTCCACATCTTTTCTGTCTAAACATACGCCCGGGGAAAATTCGCCCCTTTTTCCTGCTCTATTCTTAGAGCATTTTTCAAGGCTAGTCTACCATTTTTTTGAATTAAATTAAAAAATAGCCGAATAAACTATAGTTTTAGCTGCGCAATGACATATGTTTATAATCATTCCGTTGCCGAGATAAAATAAAAAATAATAAGAAGAAGGATTTTTGTGAAACTTAAATCAAGAAATTGTTTTCTGATTTTTATTTTGTTGTTGTTATATACCGAAAATAGTTTAATGATTGAAAAATAAATAAGTAAAATTATTTAACGTAATTTATTTCTGCAACTGTGTAAACTAAAGCGTAATTTGTTTGAAATAAACAATGTAAATTGAACTTGGCAAATGGTTTTTTTATATGAAAAAAGATTCTGCAGAGTTGTTTAGAATTACGGTTTTTTAGTTAATTTAATCATAAACAAATAAATATATTCTTAAGGAACTTACGCTAATATAACGTAATTGATTACAATGAACTTGGGAAAAATAAAAAAAGTGTAAAATCATACTAAATATATTTAACAATATAATTTTCAAACTTCCAAGCAACCGATTTCAATAATTTATTTAATTAAAATAATAAGTAATTAAATATAGTGTGCAGGGTACTGGGGGGCTAAACCGGCGCGTGGCGCTTCCGCGCCACCGACGCTTATTATTATTTTTTAAATAAAACTTTAAATTAATTTTGTCATCAGTAATGCAAGAATTTAAAAAAGTACTCTGTTGTTTTCCCCGTTTTCCGCGCGGTTGAAGCAGATGGCGCTGGGAACTGGTTCCGTTTCTGCCACCAACTAAAACCCGTCTGCTTTTTTTGTGCGGTTTCTATGAGGGGATGTTCGTTGTCAGCTCTGTGCAATCCTTATTGTTGCCAAAAGGCTGTTGGCTATTGTGCGGTTGGGAGTTTTTATTTGGCTATTTTTCAATTTTTTATTTTGATCAATAAATCGATAACAAGGACCTAAATGAAAAAAGTGCTTCCTAAGAAAGTTGCGTAAAGCGCGGAGCGCTCTTTCCCTTATATTAAATGGGTTAAGTCAAATTCATTGCAATCATTTTCTGTCCCATATGCGGCAGGTTTATTTATTTACAATACATATTTATTTTTTTTATTTTCATTGAAATGGATTTATCGGGGTAAATATAAGGGTTTCTTCAGAATGCGACCCCTGGTCTAAACTTTTTTATTTACTGAGCAAGTGCACATGCTAGATGGTAAATTACTACAGTCGACAAACCGACACCGCCGACTAGTCATCATGTTTTCTGTCTAAACATACGGCCCGAGGGAAATCACCTCTTTTCATGCTCTTATCATAGAGCATTTTTCATGGCTAGTCTACCAATTTTTAAATTGAATCTTTAAAATAAATGTAAAAAATTAGAGTTTTTGCTACGCGATAACATAACTTTTTTTTTGTGTTCGATTTATGAATTTGAATTTTAGAAAAAAATAAGAGGTTGACGAAAGTTGTGCGATTCTTTAACCTTTTTAAAGACCACATGTTTAATTTTGATCAATCAGTAATGAAAAAATATTGATTTTAAGATATGAACGTTTGAAAAATAATAACAATAATAATAAGAAGTTACCCAAGTTCTAAACTTATATTTGGTGCGGTGCTGTGGGGCTGAATCGCCGTATGGTGTTTCTGCGCCACTCATAATTCAATTATATTTCCTTGAAATAAAACATAATAATAGAGAGAAGATGAACATGAATTATAAAGATTAACCGCGTTCTTTAATTATAGTTGTTGGGGTTCCGTGATGCTAAATCGCCATGTGGCGCTTTCGCACCAACAATGATTGAAATTAATTTTTTTCAAATAAAAATAATAATAATAATAAGATGATAAACATGTGTTACAAAATTTACCCACGTTTTCTAATTATTGTGGCGCGGTTCTGTGAGCTGAATTGCTGTGTGGCGCTTCTGCACCGCTTCTGAATAAAAAGAAGCGGAAGAAGATGAAAATTAATTACAAAATTTACCACTTTCTTAAAATATAGTTGGCTCCATGGCTTAGGGCTAAATCGCTGTCTGGCGCTTGTGCACCACCAAGGATTGCAATTAAATTTTTTGAAATAAAAATAATAATAATAATAAGAAAATAAACATGCATTAAAAAATTTAACCACGTGCTCTAATTATAATTAGCGCAGTGCAGTGTTGCCGTGTGGCGCTCCCGCACCACCAATGTTTGCAATTATTTTCTTGAATGAAAAATAATAATAAGAAGAAGTTGAACAAATTTCATCCACATTTTTTGATAATAGTTGACGCAATACGACGAGGCTAAATTGCCGCCTGAACGATAAAGTAATATCGATATAAGATATGAGCGTTAGAATAATAAAAATATTAAGCAGAAGAAGATGAACATAAATTAAAATATTTACGTACGTTCTCTAATTTTAGTTGGCGCGGTGCTTTGGTCCTAAATTACCGCGTGCCGTTCCTCCGCCACCAATAACTGCAATTATTCATCCGTATTCATATAATAGGCACCTTGCACTAGAACTCGGTTTATACATGAATTATGCAATACACATAGCGAGTCACCATAATGGATAATTACCGTATTTCCTATTTATCTTTTGTAGTATGCAGATCAACTGATCGAAATTTTGCGCGCTTTTGAGAATTGATCTGCATACTACAAAAGATAAGTAAGAGATACGGTAATTATCCATTATGGTGACTCGCTATGTGTATTGCATACTTCATGTATAAACCGAGCTCCAGTGCAAGGTGCCTATAGGCGAGTCCTCGCCGGCGTGATCACGCCTGGCGTCTTCGCGCTCAGCGCGGATTTCGCGCCTATCGCAGGTTGAAGCACAATGCTATAAACTGGTGGATATAGTAGAATATTTTGACTTACAATCTTATTTTTATTTATTACTAATCGTGCAAATAATAACTTCATAATGCATAATAATAAAAAAAATTATTGTTATTATTCTAACGCTCATAGCTTAAAGTTTTTTCCTCCATCATTACTCATTAATTGAAAATAAATGTGCAATTTTATGGGGCCACTTTTTTATAGCCTAAGTTCAGAATTAAAATCATATTAATAATCGAACACTACAATAAAAAATCTTGTTAGTTTGTAGCTGATTTTTTACTTTTAATTTTCTAGATTCAATTTAAAAAAATGATAGCTTAGCCATAAAAAATGCTGTATGGATAGAGCAGGAAAAACGGGCGGGGTGTTTCCCCCGGCCGTATGTTTAGATAGAAAATATATGGACTAGCCCGATTTGTACAAAATGTGAGTCTGTAGTAATTTAGCTTTTTGCATGCGCGGTTACCCATGAAATAAGAAATTTAAACCATACGATATTGATTTTTCTTATTTTTTTATTTATTCACATTACACAACCCAATTGTAGTTCTTCTATAGTCCGAAAAGTTGTTAATTAAAATATCATGCTCACAGCAAACTTGACATTTGCGAAATTGCAAATTTTTCCTATGTATAGTTCTGTTTAACACATACAATTAAAAGTTCAAATTTTAAAAGTGGCGATTTTCCTATTGTTAAAGGTTTCTGTGAGCATTATTTTTCCTGCTATAGACTAGTTCGGAATAAGCGTCTTTTAGTGTACGAGAGAGCGTACAAAAAGAAAAAAATAAAATTTTAAAAATTTTAGCTTTCTTAGTTTATTAAGTTTAAACCTATACTTCATAAAAATTGCTACACAATGATATGTTTCACTACGTTGAAGTGCTGTAATATATCAGTTTGTGCTAAATAAATTTTTGTTTTTTAATTAAACGTCACAATAGTTTAAAAACACCACTAAAATAGAATTTTCCTGAACAGTGATTTTGAATTAGTAAAAATAAAGATGAAATTTGTGCTTTTAAACTAATTTTAAACCTACATAGTTTTTTTAATGTTTTGCTTGTAAAACTATTCAAAAACTTAAAAATTAATTTTAAAAAGTCCATTCCAAACTTTTAAATTAAGCATTTTCTGTAATTGAAACATTAAAAAACTGGCAAACAAGCGCTCCAGCAACGCCGTACCTACAAAGCGGCAAAAATCTAAAAATCCCCAAAAACTGCTTTTGCTTTTGCTATATTTAAAAATTATTTAAGAAATTTTGAAGAGAAGGGGTCGAGATTTTAAACCAATAAATATTTGAAATATTTTAAACCGTAAAATGTACTAGTCGCTCGCTGTTTCTCAATTTTCCCTCTACATATGATTGGCGCTAGTAGTTATTGTACCCTCTTCCTAACACTAAAAAACCTTTATTCCGAACTAGTCTATATAGAAACTATAAGTGGGATGTGTAATGTGTTCAATGAATGCATACGCGCAGTGTCTTTTATTGTTGTCCAAAAATAATAGCAAAAAAAGAATGTCGGACTTTACTGTACACTAATTTTTTTAAGAAATGTTTGCTATAAATGTCGCATTCACATACGCACAGTGTCTTTTTTTGGTGTGCAAAAATAATTGCAAAAAGAGCATTGAGTGCAAAAAAAGTGTCAATTTTTTGCAAGAAAACTAACGCTGCGTTTAAAATCGCTGCGCGGGAAAAACAGAAAAAAGGCGATTTTTTGCGAGAAAAATCGCACAAAATTGTGTATGTGTAACTTTTCTAGCAAGATTTTGGTCAAACAATTAGTTTAAATTACAGTCGTCCATTTTCTTGTGTTACATATTCTTGATAACTATAAGAATTACATATATGTTGGTTTTTTTCACAATGTCCTATTTTGGATTTTTCTGTTATGTAATATGTATGTACACATTTTTGCTTTAAAAATTTCTCCATACAAAGTTTATTTAAAAACAAACTACTAAACTAAAATTATCTTAAAATTACAAAAATACAACTCATACAGTCCGGAGCAAAAATAAATGTAGTTTTTCATGCCCCTACTATAGCGATGTGATGACTAATCTGCACCTAGGCGAAATAAAGTAACTTGGAATAAAGAAAAGATCAGGGTTGTTGTTGTTGTTTATAGTCGGGGCGTCAGGTTATGCCTTCTAAAAACCTGACCGCACCCACTGGTCTTTCCCATAGATCTTCTGTTTTGAGTGTCGTTGGATGTTGAGGGCATATAAAAAGGTGTTTGACGTCGTGAGGTCCCTTGCAGTGGGGGCATTCATTTTTAATGTAGTTCTGAATTCTGGATTTGAACGAGTTGAGGCGGTGGCAATGTCCGGATCTAAGTTGTGCCAGGAGGGTTCTTGAGTTCCTGGGGAGTTGTTGTTCACTTATATTCATTGGTGGCGGTTTTTTTAATAGTGCATTAGGTTGGAGTTGCGAAATGTTTATTCTTTGACGAAATATGAGTGGATGTTTCATTGAATGGTTTTTTTCTGTAAGTATATGGTTGTAGAAACTTTTGGCTGTTGGTCCAAGTTTTGATTGGAGGACATGTTTTATCTCTCTTGGTCCATGGTCATTGGCTGTGATTCCATTTGATGGATGTGTTGGCCGCATGGTTTTTGCTAAATATTGTGTTGAAAGAAGGTTGGTGTGGCTTTCAATTGGTAGGACTTTAGTCTCTTGATGAAGATGGTCGGTTGGGGCCATTTTGTGGCAGCCGGTTGCTATCCTGAGGGCCGTGTTTTGTGTTGCTTGTAGTTTTTGAAAATGAGATTTTTATAGATTGGGTAATCATATTGGGGCTCAGTAGTTGAGAATTGGGCGTCCTATAGCTTTGTAGGAGGTGACTATTGTTACTTTCTGTTGGCCCCAGCTGGTACCAGCCAGGGCTTTGAGAATGTTATTGCGCCTGGATGCTTTGTTGTTTCTGTTGGTGGCATGGTTATTGAATGTTAATTTTGGATTAAAAGGAAAACCCAGGATTTTAGGGTTTTTGTTTAGCATTTTGGTAGAAATTTGTTGTTTATGGTCGCCTTTGGGTGGTAGTTAAATTCTTGTGATAAAGAGAAAAAGATGGTAACTGTTGACTTTTATGTTGATAATATGAGGCAGGTTTTATCCAGATATTGATTTAAAATGTTGAGTTAGTTGGTGAGATCAAGTTCCATTTCAGTAATCTTGTTTCCGATGGAGTAAACTGTGGTATTGTCAGCATAAGAGACTATTTAGACATTAGATGGTGGAGGTGGTAGGTCAGAAATATAGAAATTAAAAAGGGTTGGTGAGAGTACAGAGCCTTGGGAACTCCTGTTTGAACTATCCTGGCTTTGGAGGTGGAGTCTCTGAAAATTGTTTTGCTGGTTCTGCCTCTGACGTAACCACTTAGTTATTGGACGAGGACGGCTGGAAGTGTGCTGTTGGCTATCTTGGTTATATATCAATGCTGATTGTGTCAAATGCCTTGCTTAGATCCAGGGCGGCTACTATTGTAGGTTTTGGTGGAGCTTTTTTGTTGAATTCGGTGGCTATGTCAGTTGTAAGTTGAAGCAGGGCAGTAGTTGTTGAATATTTGGGTTTGAATCCATGCTGATTTGGGTGCTGTTTTAGATGTTGGAGAAGGATCGGTTGAATTATTGCTTCCAAAATTTTTGTAGCTATGCAGAGAAGAGAATTTGGCCTGTAGGAGATTGAAATGTTAAGATCCTTTCCTGGTTTTTGCAGTGGGAAGTGAAGTTTTCAAGATGTTTGGTGGGCTATTTGTTTTGAATGAAAAATTGAACAGATCAGTTAGGTATTTGATACAGAGAAGACCGAGGTTTGTGAGGTGAAATATGGTTAGATTGTCTGGGCCAAAAGCTTTTGAGTTGTTTGCTGTTTTTATCGCTTTTTCAACCTCTGCTTGTAATTTTGGTTGTATTCTAATTAAGTTTTTTTAATATTTCTGAAGAATTTACAGTTTTTTTGGAGTTTTAAAAGGTTTGTTTGGTGTGAATTGTTTGTTGAGTTTCTTGGCCCTTTCTAGAGGGTTATTGATTTGAGTTTTATTAAAATTTATAGCTAAATTTGGTGAGGGTGAGGGTTTATTGTCCAGTGATTTAATTGTTTTAAGAGTTTTATTGGGTTGGCTTTGTGGCTGAAGTTTTCCAAAAAAGAGTGCCATTTTTTGGTGGCATTGGAGCAAATTTAGTTGTAAATATTGTTGTTAAGCTCTTGTATCCGGGTGGAGTATGGGTTGGTTAGGCTCGTTTTGGTTTTGGTTTTGGTTGTGTATCACGCTCTTTGATGAGCTGAATTGTTTCTGAAATAGGTTGGGCTGAAAATTTTTGCAAAAACTAGCAGGGATGTTGTTTGCTCAAGCTTTATTCCAGATAGATCTAAACATTTTTTCATTTTTTTGACCTCTGTTGGATTGGGGATGTTGGATAATTTTGCTTCAATTTCATTTCTGTAGCTGGTCCAATCGGCTTTGTTGAGATTTGTGAAAAATTTCCTGGTTATTGGGGCTATTGTCAAAGTAGTTTGGGTGCTGACGATTATTGGTAGGTGGTCTGAGCTTAAAGTCGTTTGTGTAAACCAGTCTGTTGATGTGAGGAGTGAGTCTGAAATTAAAGAGATATCAGGTGATGTTGGGTTTCCCTTAGATGGAATGCCTGTTGGAGTGTTTTTGTTTAGTGATGCCATATTTGAGTTGTTGATGATGTTTGCGATGTAATCTTCTCTGGCGTCTGTGAGGGTTGAATGCCAGAGGCCATGGTGTTCGTTGATATTTCTTAGTAGAATGCTATCTTGATTATTGAGATGATTACCTGGTTGGTGGTTGGAAGGAGGTATATAAATGTTGAAGATTAAAATATTAGAATTGTTGAGAAGCATGGAAGAAGAAGCATGGAAGAACCAGGAAGGCTGCCGCTTTGCGGGAAAAAATCGATGCAGTCAGGCACAAAGTGGAAACCTTTGCTCTGGAAAAAGATTGAACAGTATTGGCCTTCCCTTCCTGGATGAATCCATTCCGGTCTGGGTAGATTTGCTGCATAGAAGCTCCGTCATTGACTTCAATTCAAGATTAGACCACAGCCGCTTCCCTTTTTGTTTGCTATTACGCTTTGCGTTTAAAGCGTTTAGAAGTATTATAGAATGGCTGATTTCAAAACAGGAGGTAAAAAAGGCCAACACTTAATATTAGCTGCACAAAACATGGTTTATTAAATATTATATTTTTTTATATTTTTTTAAATTCTAATTATTGAAAATAGTCTAAATCTAGAATTATTAATAAAAGCTTAATTGTGCTGGTACTTTGCAATGAGGCCCAAGCATTGCGATGCAGCATCTAATTTTAATTATACTAAAGAATAAATATCCAGTTTGCCGAATTTTATAAATTTTAATTACTATCCATTTGATACTTTTGTTGTGTTGTGTTAGTGTAGTCCAAAGTTTTCAAACTGGCCGGATTACTAATATGTAATTTAAGAATGGTTTTTTGGCCGAAATAATTTCATAAAGGTGTTAAAACCAAGCGGTAAGTGATTTTTATGATTAGTTTTATACTTCTGACAAGCCTGGATTATTTTAGTAATAATAGTCTTTAAATGCAATTAATATAGTCTTTAAATGCAATTATACTAGTATGAATGTTTTGTGAGAATTTTACGCTAATAAAAATTTTTGCACACTTAAAAAATTTTATTTTAAAATTTTCAGACAGAATAATTTACAGAAACTTTGGATAAAAAAACAAAATAAACATTTGTTGAGTTTTTTTAATATTCAAAAATTAGTTTGAAAGTAAACTAAATTGTGTTATGCCTGTGTATAAATTAAACATCAAAATAATAATTAATTATATCAACTGTGTCCCTCTTTGTACGGCATTATACCCTTTGGTCGCTCGCTAAACTTGGCGGGCATAAATGGCGCAAAGCGAACACAAGGGAAACGGCATATAGTCACTTCGTTTGTGAATATCTTTTTATATTGGCAGTCTTCTAAACGTCTTTTGTTAGAACCGTTTAAGCGCTATGCCAACATTATGGCAGCATTATAGTGGGTTTAAAAACTACCTTTATTTCTGCTCAGGACTGTAGCTATGGAAAAATGAACGAAACTTACTATTAAATAAATATGGTATAGGAAATAAAAACGATATAATTTTGTAGAAAAAGTGCCATTTGTATAAACTTTGTTTCCCATGTTCAATTTTTTAGTGATTTTTAAACAATTCTGATGACTTACGAAACGCATTTCTTTTTCCTAAGCAATTCAATTGTACAGCTACCTCCTGCCATGATAATAGTACAGCGTTTTTTTTCCCCTCTCTTTGAAATATCTGGAAATAATAACCAAATTTATAAACTATAAGCAAATTTTAAAAACATACAATGGGTAAAATTCAAAAAAAAAATTACTTTAAAAATGATTAAAAAAATTATGCTGTTTTTAAAATTGACCTACAAATTGAATTTAGAAAAGCGAAAAGTATATTATAAGTACTTTGCAATTTATCATATCAATTTAAGAATCAATCAATCAATCAATCAATTTGGAATCGATAAGTTTAAGAATTTTTATTGTAAAAAAAAACCTAAGTGCAAAGTATTTTAAAGTGACCGTTAAAAATTAAAAATTAAAAAAATAACGTAAATAAATCTAGTTTTTCTCCTTATTCCAGATGGATTTTTGTAAAAAACAATTTAGTACAGGAATAATCTCCTGTAGCCATTTTAGTTTATTTAGCTTTGTTATGTGTTTTGATGTATTTGTTTTGTTTTTCTAAAATCCGCTGATATAAAATGAGCGGTTTTGTGATGCTTATTCAGTTAATAAACTCTTCTTTTAATATCTGGTCGACTTTTCTAGCACTGCAGCAGATAACCCACCAACAGTCAACCCTTAAAACTCGTCCTATTTACTCAGCTGTTTATATGTTCCTAGATTAGTAGGAACTGAGCCTCTCTGTTATAAATCCCACACACTAAAGAGGTTTCTGTAACTCACATGTCACGTTACAGGTTACCACATAGGGTGGCGTGGACAAGTTCCTGTAACTCCTATTATTAGACTTAATTTTAAAAAAACATTGAGCCTCTTGTGGTAAACAATCCTAGATATATCATAAATGCGTTATGACATCTTATTCAAAATATTTAAGGACAGAATTTTAGCTAGATTTTAAAATTGAGATTTCGTCAGTTTGTGAAATAATCAATATTAGGTAGAAAAACTCTGATTATTTCACAAACTGAAGATTATTCCACATTTCATAACAGATTTTTATACATAATGAAAATTTTACATCAAGGAGTGACTAACATATAATTTTTTATAGTCCTTTTGGGCCGGCTATGGGTATCTAAACCTACTTAACAGCCCAAAACGCCATATTACCACTGTTGCTATTATACAATTTTGGTTGAAAGCCCCACCGTTCATGATTGATTTTTAGAGAAATGGTGCAAGTTCGCTGCTTTGGAAATAAATAAATTAAAGTAAATATATCTTTTAAAAGTTTGTTTTAAGCTATAGCATTTGATAAAAGTTAAATATATAAAAATACAATACAGATAAGATTTAGCTACGTTTTGTTACATTTAGGCCCTTTAGGTGTTTATTTTTAAACTTACTTACTGAGTCCTTTTTTTACTGTTTCTTTTTTTAATAGTTTGGTTTTGCTCTGTTATTAACAATTTTTTGTTTTGCCACGTTTTTTGGTTTTTGGTTTTGGCCAAAATGTGTTAAAATTTAATTGAATATTATTTTGTTGTAAGATTGTTTAGGTTATTTTTGATTAAAAAATGAAAAAAATATGCTTTGACCTCTGGTTGTTGGCTGGGCTGCAATGGCCCCACGGTAAGGGCCTGGGCTCCCTCCCCATGAAAAAGCGCTTTGCCGAAAAGACACAGCGTGGGAATAATCTCACCAGGGTGGCAATGGTGATTTTGGAAAACCAAATCAACCACGACGTTCAAAGTGGCGCAATACTTAGGGCAGACTGTAGTGGGAACATATAATTTAAAAAAAGTTTAAAACCCAGTCTCTCATTCTCTTTTTTAGGCATTCTCATTAAGGTCAACCACTACTTTGACGAGAAAACAACATTGATGAGTCTCAACTTCTGGGACAAGTCCCAACCTGTACATGCAAGAGACAAAACAGTTTTTCTGTAATTATTATTATTTATTATTATATTATTTATTGTTATATTATTTATTATATTATTATTTATTATTATAATATTTATTATTATAATATTTATTATTCACTTTATTATTTGTTTTTTAATAATTTTATTATGTAAGTAATATATTCTTCTCTAAATTGTTTATTAACCCA
>JASAMX010010305.1:0-5000 GCA_030248175.1 Microlaimidae sp. YZB2_3 | reverse complement strand
GTGTGTGTGTGTCTGTCTGTGTGTCTGTGTGTGTGTGTCTGTGTCCGTGTATAAAAAAAACTTATATTCAACATCTTATATTTTGTGTTTCCTAAAAAAAAAATTTTATATATATTTAGATAGTTTGTTTTTTTTCCACTGTTTGTGTTTATTTATTACTATTTTATACTAAAAAGTTTCTTTATTTAGTTGCTTGACAAAGACCTGTTTTATTCAGTGTTGAAACGTCGCCGTTTTACCAATAAAGATTTATACAGTCTTTAATTTGTTCAAAGCCCTGATAAAAGCGCAAAACACTTCAAAGTAATAGTTAAAGCAAAAGTCGCCCTATATAAAATGTAATTTTTTCAAGGTTTTTTAGATTTTAATCTGGATATTTGGTTTTAAATAGACGTTAATAATTATAATGTTATCTTTTAACTGTTTTGGTGACGTGTTCAGTAATCAACGCATGCAGTAATTTATCCACGCTGTGGGAATTTCTTTCATTTATTTTTGTTAAATTTAAAAAAAAAACGCAAACCACAGCTTTTGCACTTATTTTTTTATTAAATCTGAAAGCTTGATAAAATTTATTATTAATTTGCTTCTTTTAGGAAGACTTGTTTCAGTGTTTTTTGGCATTAAGTTTTTAAACTTATTGTAGCTTTAATGCTATTCGATTTAATATAAGGCTTTTTTTAAAAATTTGTTTTGCTTTTTCTAAAATTTATATTAGAAATTATAGAAAGTTTTAATTTAAAATGTTGACCATTGTGTTAGTGTAACCAATAATGAATTAAACAATTATTTGAATGGTTTTGCTGAAAATTGCAACAAAAGAGTTAAACTTGCTTTTTTTTAATAAACTTTTTAACCGGTTTTTGTCAACACATTAATATAACAAGACAATTTTTAGACGCTGCGCAATAATCCAAGATAAAACATGAGATAAATGTTGGAATAAAGCTTTATTTCAGTATAATTTTTATTTAAGTTTAATTGTGTTAGGTACCTACTTCCGTTATTGAAATATGTTTGTATTACTGATGTTCCCTAGAGCTCCTGGTTCCTTGTTCCTGAAGCAATTGGCTATGAACAACAACATTTAAGAGTGTATTTATTGTACTTAGTCAAAAAATGACCGCCAACGGTATATATTTTAAAATATTTAAGGTGATATAACCCCAAAACCCAATAAATCAACAACAGTGTTGATATAGCGTTTTGGGCGGTGAAATGCGTTAAGGTGCCCATAGCCAGCCCAATGAAGATATAAAAATATGATAAAATTTTTTTCTATTAAAGGAATAACCTGAGTTTAAAATAGCAAAAAGATTTTCTATGACCACAAAAGTATGGGCTTTGGATTCGATTAAAAGTACAGAGTAAATTTCTTTTTTTGATTTCAATTATTTTTTTGTTAAACCTTAGCCTTTCCCCAATAATTCTCAAAAATTTTTTTGTTTAACTGTTTTCAGCGTTTCCTGAAATATGACCCTCCAAAAACAGTGTTTTTTTTTTCGGCGATTCTGTTGTTGAAACATTGTTTAATATATAATATTAATAATTAATTATATAATTAATATATACTAATTAAGAGACAAATGATGCGAGATGTTTTGATAAATCTACCTTTCCAAATTTGTGGTACTATTGTATTTTTGGTATGGCCACAAAGGATTCTCCTTCCTTGTTAAATTAAAAATTAGAAGTTACAAGATCTTTCTTAAGCTTTATGTTGGTCAGCAGTAATTTAATTTACTAAAGTTAGTTTTTTATTAAAAAGTTAAATTAAACAAAATTATGTCTTATCTTTTAATTATAGTACTTTTTTGTCAAAAGCATAATTTTTTAGCAAAACATAACCTTAAATATATTTAAATAGTAATTTAACATTTAAAAAATTTAAAAATTTAAAAAAAACATTAACAAATCAAAAAATAAAACAAAAAAAGTAATTTACTTAAAATATTATAAAAACAATTTTAAAATAAACCCAACTTAATCATTTTAATAATTAAAAAAACCCCAAAATTGTTAAATTTTGCTTGTAATATAATATAATCCATAAGTTTCCAAACAATTCTGCACTCAGTGCTATAAATGCAGGTGTGTTTGGTAAAACAATTCTACACTCAGTGGTATAATTGCATGTGTGTCTGGTAATTACAATGGATTATGGGGTCATAAATGCTCTTTATTGCCTGTCAAAGTTACTATATAAGGTTGCAGAAAATCACAACAACTTATTTTAGTGTCCTCTGTTTTAATATTAAATGTTAATGTTTTTTATTGTTTTTATTATTTTTAATGTTTTGCATGTTGTTTGTAAATTTGCTTATTGGTTTTGTATATATATATTGTGCTGTTAGGCTTGGTGGTCTTACTGACGAGTGCAACACCAAGGGCGTTTAAGACTAATGCACGAAACGCCAACTGGAACCTGCTGGGGACAAGGAGCTTCACGTTGATTCATTTTAATCCGTAATGCATCCTTGACTTTCAGTGGATTCCAATGTGCATCAGTGTGGACTTTTTTGTTTGCTTAAGTGTTGTTTTGAAATCACTGGCAAGCAATTAGTTCACATTTGTTTGTACTGTTTGAGATAGTGGTTATGTATAAGTTAATATTATTTTATTTTTAGCTTTAGCTTTTAGCTTCAACTTATTCAGCTCAAAATCACAGGCTGCTCATATAAGCTGTTATAGCGCGTTTCATAGTCGCCTTATAAAACTTATGTGACAGTTCTGGTGATTACTTTGTCGTGGGATCTTTAATAACTTGCTGATGTGGATATAAAAAGACAGAGCATAGTATATAAATAAGTGCCTGCTTTTTATGTTCCGTCTAGAAAGTTTACTTTCAAAAAAATGGAACAACATGTGGCTATATAACTTCAAAAAATTTCTTTATAGGATACAATAAGATTGAATAAATCATGTTGATTAAATTTAGTTAATATTAATTAGTTTTCAAAAACAAAAATTAGGTATATAAACCAAATTGTTTGTAAAAAAAATTTCTTCATTCTTGTCAAAATTAGCAAAATAATGTAAAGCTTTAGGTATATATAAAGAGTTAAAAAAACACAAAGGACAAAGCGCGAAGAGTTTTATTTTTGGCAGTTTTAGAGCATTTAAAATTTGACCCCCCCCCTTCTTTTAGAAATTTTTTTCAGAGTTAGACCCTTCCTTTCAAAAGTTCTGGTTGCGCCCATATATTATATGCACTTCTGTCAAGTTGGTTGGCGTCTGTTAGATCAGTTTCGTTTTGGTCGGCGTCTGTTACATCAGTTTCGTTTTGAATCTCCAAATGTTCCAGAACTTCGTCTAAAGTTCGTGCTTGTTTCAAAATTTCAGTCAAGGAGAAGTTCTGACTAGTTTCCTAAATTATATTAATTCTGGGGTGTTTTTAAGATTGTGCAGATTTATTTGTGGGAAGCAATATTAAATAGATATATATATATACAATAAAATGTTTAAAAGTTTATTCGGTCAAAAATGTCATTTTAAATAAAAATAGTTTTAATATAATATTTAGAAGTATTTTTTTGTTTTTTTAAAAGAAAACATAATATTTTAAAAAAAACCCATATGGTTTTAATTAAAGCTATGTTTTGTTTAAGTATGTATTAAGCTATGTTTGAGCAATGAAATCCGTTTAATTAATGTGTACAGACCCCCTAACATAAAAACTGAGGATGATTTACTCTTGTTGGATTTTTTAAAATTTCACATAAATGATCATACTGATACATCTGTACTAGTTGAGGAGGCTCCCTATCATAAGAGTTATGGCACGAAACAGTACGGCAAAACATACCCAGGTTTTGCAAAAGAGTACGCACGAAACAGTACTGGAACAAAAGAGTACGCACAAAAGAGTAGGAAAACAAAAGAGTACTGAAAAATTGCTCGCAGAAACTGTCAGATTTGACTGATCCAAATGGAAGTTTGCTTATTTAAGAAATCAATTTGCGCATGTTAAAGTATACTTTTTAAGCCGTGGTAGTTGTGGTTAGTATTTTTGTTCTATGTATTTATTTTTTTATTTGCAAATTATCGTGTAGTAAAACATGGGTATTCCTAATTTATTTTAATTAAAAAAATAATTGCTTACTAGCTTTAAAAAATACTCTAAGAATAGAGCAGGAAAAAGGGGCGATTTCTCCCTGGGCATCTGTTTAGACAGAAAAGATGTGGACTAGTCTGATATGGACATTATGTGCACCATAAGAAATTTGTATTTGATTTGGCCAGCTGCTCACTGAATAAAACTTCACTCATATGATAATAATTAGTTTATATGTTGAACTAATTACACATCACTGTTGCATTTTTTTAGTCTAATAAAATGACAATTAAAATTTCATACTCATAACTAGGGATCGATTGGGGCAGTATGTTTGCCAATGACAAGGCAGGGTTTGTGGTAGCAAAATTTGGATTTGCCGGGGCCAGGGACAGGGTAGTTAAATTTGGATTTGCCGGTGATGGGGCTAAATGGGGTGGAAAACTTTGCCCCGGCCGCGGGCAGGGCCGGGGCTGAGGTAGAAAACTGTGCCCCGGTTGGGGCCGAGGCCGAAGCCGGGGCAGGCTAAAAATTTAGCAGAATTCTTAATTTTGGTCATTTTTTTCCAAAAAAATCGAAATTTCAAAAAAAAATTAAACACTTGGGTAATGGAAAAAAAAACTTATTTTTTAATACACAAAAGTTTTTTAAAGGAAGGATAAAAAAATTTATTTTAAAATCTTAAACCTTAAATTATTATTTTATTTACACAGTAATATTATAAACTTTTACGTAAGTATCAGCAATATATTCAAGTTTAAAGTAATATTATACTTAATTTCGCTAACCATTCTTATTACTTTTAAAGAATGCTCCACAAATAGAGCAGCAATTAAGGCACTTTTATACGGGAAGTCTGTTTTGATTAGAAAAGCTAAACGTTTTAAAAAGAACTAAAATTAAAATTGGATATCAATATAAAAAACTAATAAAAATATTGGATAGC
>JASAMX010010304.1:0-25062 GCA_030248175.1 Microlaimidae sp. YZB2_3 | reverse complement strand
TGGCAGAAGGAGCAGTCATACCAGTCTTTTTCATTATTATTTCGCTGTAGAATGATCTCGGTTAACATAATACATATTTATTTGACATCCTGGAGTTATTTACGGGTTAAAAACCCATGTTCCTAATAAGTTTTATAAGAACAATTTTTAAACGCAGCCGCCTCTCGCTCGCCGCCGCGGCCCATAAAAAGATATTTTGAGATATAAAAGATATAAAAGGCCCATAAAGATGATTTCTTGCTTTTATTTTGGCATTTTTTAAATTTATTGCTGAAACTACACTGGTATTCACAAATTCTGTGTAGGGTCTATTCGGACTGGGTCGGCTTGTTTTCGCAGGAAAACCCTGCGGAGTCAGTCTACTTTTTTTATCGAGTTTATTATTTCTATACAGCCCAAAAGACACCAAACTTGAATTTTTTAAACCAGAAATTAGTATGAACTGTTTGTATTTAATGTGGAAAAATTTGTCGAATAAAATTTGCTTAAAAAATCATTTAATACATGTCAAAAATTAACGATATTAAATACTGGACACAGTCTTAAAGGTGTACCACCCGATTCAGAGTTTTCTTGCCAAAAATTACAGACCTTTAAGGTTTTTATAAATATATTTTTAATAAAAGTAAGCATATATAATCCAAAAATGGTAAAAACCTAATTTTTAAACCAAAATTTGCTAAAAAATCAACTTTGTGCGACTTTAATACTGAAAACCCGCCATTTGCTTCTATTTCATAGGCTCACTGTTGTTTTGTTTATATTATTTTTTAACGCAGTTTTTAACACAGTGTTAGTGTTTTGCAGTGCATATGGGAACTTTTTTTCCACTTTTTCGTAAAATGCACTTCCAAAAAAACAGGTATTGACAGCAAGAAAAATTTCTGCATAAGAAATCAGCGGTATATGCACAGAAAGTCGCATGCGTTAGAAATGTTGCGTTTTTCTTTCACAATTTTATTCAAAAACATATTAATTGAAAATTCTTGGGCCATTTTTTTTGATAAATCTCCAGAAATTATAAAAAGTAGTGCAAAAACAAAAAAAAAATTCATTGCAAAAGTTCACGCGACATTGACTTTATGATTTTTGGCAAAAAAATAAGTTAGCGGATTAAAATGACTAAAGTCGAACATAGTCGCTTGTACTTCCAATAATTTATTTATTTTACCTTTTACAATTTAAAAAGTATTTTTCAATTAAAAAAATGGTAATGAATCTTAAAAAATGTTCTAACAATTTAAAATGAAAAGGTGCGTTTTAATCTCTCCTGTATGTTAGACTGAAAAATGTTGAATAGAGGCATATAAGTAAAGTTCTAAAAAAGATGTTTCTTCAAAACAATATTCTTGAAGACTAGCATTTTTTAGGTTTAGAGTTACATTTCTACAATTATCAACATATTCAATTTATTGCAATATAAAAAAACTGCTATTGTCAAATAATTTTTTTAAATGGGTATCCAATTTTGATTTTGGTTCTTTTAACACGTTTTGATTTTTTAATCAAAACATACTTCCCATATAAAAATGTTTTAAGTCCTGCTCTATTTATAGAACATTCTTGAAAAGTTATAAGAATGGTTAGTGGGATTAAGTATAATATTGCTTTAAACTTGAATATATTTCTAATACTCACGTAAAGTATACTACTGTTGTAAAAATATACATTTACTTTTACTTAAACAAATAAAGGTGACGAATTTTTTACTACTTTTCCTTCTACTTCACTTTTAACCTTTGGAATTTTTTTCGTCCATAAAACGCTACAAATCTGCAAAAGATATATTGCGTCAGTGCTGTAGTGTGTGAAACTCTGCGGCTCTGGACGATTGTTGACTAAATTTAACATTGAGCAGCAGTGGCGTGAAATCCTTTCTGCGTATTTGCAGCGGAATAAAAACCAAATGATTAAATTTCACGTAATTTTACTTTTACTCTTACTCAGATTTTTTTCTACAAATACTTAAATTAATTTAAGTAAAATTTAAGTAATTTCAACAAGTAGATTTCCTATGAGCTAATTGTAAAATGAGTCTCAGAAGAAAGTTTTTTAAGCCGCTAACACGCTAAACACCATTTACTGTTCTTAGAATAAAAAATTTAAAGTGAAAATTTATGCATAAATTAGCTGAACACTTTGGAACGGGGCTCCGGAGCTCCACAAATTGACGTTTTGCTCCGTTGAAAAGTTACTTTTATTATAATTTTACCTTTACTTTTACTTAAAAAATAGGTCTTACTTTTACTTTACTTAAATAAAATTTCCACCGTTACTTTTATTTTTACTTTACTTAAATTAAAATATCAATTTACTTTTATTCCAACTTTACTTAAATTAATTTTTTTTTAAATTACTTTTTTTACTTTTTCTGAAAATAATCAAAAATCAGTACTTTTTACAACCGTAGTGTATACTGAATATAATAGTAAGTTAGGTCTAAAAAATCGAAATAGTCAAATATTTTTTGCTACGAAATCCTTGGAATAGCCATACTTATTAACAAATACATTTTACAAGAAACTATATTCATTTTAAAGCGAAATTTAATGAGTAGGATATTGTAATGCACGTAATTCTAAAGTATTCAGAGCGCTAGAATGATATTGGATTGGAATAAAGAAATATTTTGAAATGTACCTATTAAAATGTGTTGGTTTGCATAATACTTCTATTTCAATTTTGTTTTTAGATCTTTTTTATGAAACAGTCAAGAAACGATAAATCATTTGATGATTCATTCTCAGATAAAAAGCGGATTTATGTAGACTGTAAAAATTCATGAAACTCCGATAATAAAGCATTAACAATACCATTAATATTAGAATAAGACATTTTCAAATCACACAAAGTAAATATATTGTCAGTGTATCTACAATAAAGGACAGGTACAATAATATTTGAAACACATTTTTTAAACATTCTGATTCTAAAGACCCTAAATCTAAATCGATTACAGATACAGATATACAGTTGCACATCAGCATACCATAATTTTGACTCAAGATATCATCATTAAATTAAAAAAAAGCTATTATTTAAAACACACGTAAAAAAATTCACTATGGTTTTAATTGAAACAGAAGAAAAAAAAGTAACATTTTTGCGCCTGGACCTTTCAGTGTTGTATTATAATATATTTGGGAACTAATTAATAGTAAAACAAACAAACTAACTGCATTGATACTTACCATAAAATTACTAGGTTTTATTAAAACAGACTTAAGCTCAGATATGAAACTAGCAATAGACAGTATTCAATACTCTAAAAACTAAAGATAGCTTTAAAATAGAGTCTAACTTCTTTGAAACGGAATAAAACATGGACCCATACAATTAAATAATAATTCTAATGGGATTATTTGTTTTATGGATTTTAATAAAAGACGGTTTAATAAAAGTCTATAAAGCAACTAATCCTATTAGATTTAATATTCCAATGTATAAATCCATGTTTTTTATTCCGTTACAAAGAAGTTAGAGTCTGTTTTAAAGCCATTTGTTCAGTTTTTAATGTTCTAAAAACCTTTGGGTTGCTTTGAGACTTAGAATTCGAAGAAAATGCAGTATGCATGACTTGTAAAACAAAACTGTTAAAAAACTTTTATTAAACGCCAACGTTTCAACACTGATAAAACACAAATCTTCGTCAGGGAAACTAAAACAAAACAAAAAAAGTAAAACTAGCAATTATAAAACAGCATTTGAATTTAAAAATTATTTTTGTAAAATATATTGTTTTTTAAATGCATGCGTTTAAAAAACTTCCTTTAGCCAAAAAAATATTTTCAAAGTCGCGGCATTAAAAATTTTCTGTGGTGAAGGAAATTCTTGTTGGTACCAGACCACTAACTCGTAAAATATTTTTTGGCGAAAAGAAGGAAATTAGAGTAATCTAGCGCAAAGACTGCAACATTGGACAGTGATCTTATCTTAGTTAGGGATGCATTGAGCTTCAGATTTTAGTTGTGAGCTGAGCATTACTTACTACTTACAATTAAATTATTTGTGAGCTTGAGCTTGAGCACTCACAATTGAATGAATGAATGAATGAATGAATTTCCTTTATTATTACTTTTCAAACAAAATAAATATGAACACACAAATAATTTTATATCAATACAAATTGTCAATGAATATATAGCAAGAACAGAAACAAACTTTTTACATGTTTGAATAATGTATAAGAAAGGGAAGGAAGACACAGAGCTTAGAGCTACTTAACGTGCCTGTCAAATTTAGTAATGTTTTCAAAACTTATATTTTTAATTTTGCTTTTAAAAATATTTAAGGTTTTTGAGTTTATCACAGATTCGGGTAAATTATTCCAATACCTTGCTGGGTATGAATAATAAAAAGTGTCGTTTTTTGCAATTGGTATAGAAATTTTTTTGCTATTGTCATTTTTGCCCTTGTAAATACCCCATTTAAAAAATTCTTGAAATTGTAATTCACCAAGATTATTTATAATTGAATAGCATAAACTAAAATCTGTATAAATCCTTCGCTCTTCTAATGATTTCGATTTAAGGAAATCTAGTCTTTGAATATAATTAAGGTTTTGATCAAGATTACACTTAGCAAACAATCGTCTTGTAAAGGTACGTTGTACCTGCTCAACGCGATCAATATCCTTGCATAGGTATAGTGACCAGACTGGAGTGCAATACTCCAGAATTGTACGCACAAACGAGCAATATGCGGTTAACAAAGCGTTTACAGTTTTAGTCTGAAAGCATTGGAAAATTGTGTTGAGCGTTTGATATGCTTTTTTAGCAATATAATTACAATGAGCGGTTTGTTTGAGCCCATCAGAAACTAATACACCCAGATCCTTAGCTTCTTTATTTATTATTAGTGGTTGTTTATTAATCAAAATAGGCAATTTTGGATTTTTACTCCCCATGTGAACTATACAACATTTTTCAGTTGCTATTTGGAGCTGCCATTTTGCAGCCCATTTTACAAGGCTATTAACAGAAGATTGTAACAAATAATTATTGATTATTGTTGATTATTAATTATTGATTATTGACTGATTTACGTATATGATATAATTTGACGTCGTCGACAAAAAGCTTACAATTTACATCTGGGATTTCTTCAGGAAGGTCGTTTATAAAAACTAAAAATAGCAAAGGTCCAAGAACAAAGAATATATGTGAGTCCCAATTAGTATTAAGCATTTGTGAGCCTGGTCATTTTTTACAACATACTTAATAAAGTCAGAGCGCAGAACAGCAGCAATGGGTTTTTTCAAGATGTTTTGTGGGACTAAATACCTCCAGGAAGAAAATTTGTAATTTAAAGCTTCTAAGACAAAACCATAAAACACTGCAAAATATTTAATTTCACGTACATACAATTTTTATAGAAAATTAGGTTTTTTTAAAATGAAAAAAAAAATGTAAGCCCCCGAAATATAAGTGTGTCAAATCGACAATACGTATATAATCTATTATATTTCAACTACGTTTTATTGATAATGATTAATTTTTACCATAATTATTACCAAAATACAAAAAAAAATTTTTTTTTGGTTGATTGATTTATGAATTTTTATTGCAATTTTAACGTTGATAACATATCTTATTTATTTTACTTACTGAAATTTAGATGAAAATAATAATTTTTTTTAAAGGCTTAAGGATTTTTAAAGTAAACTTTCAATATAAGTAAAAACTTTTCTTCTTATTTCTATATAAACATTTTATATAATGATTTTTCAGGCGCTGAGTTTGAATATTGCATCAGAATTTTGAAATTCTGACTAATTAACTGAAGACCAAATCTTACTTGTGATTATATGAATTTAATTAAAAGTAAGATATCAATAGCTTTTTGCGGCCAAATTTCAATTTTTGGGTCAAATTTAATTTTTTCCGTCCAATTAAACTTTTTTGTTGTATTAAGAATATTTTCTGATTAAAATATTGACATAATTAACACCATAATATAACTTTTGTAAATGATTAAACTAAACGGAATTTAATGAAATTCCGAAATAATTTTATTGTTTTTTTGTAGTTTTGTGAAATAACTTTTGTTTGTTAATAATTTAAATGCCATAATTTATTAAATGATAAATATCTAGAAATAAATTACAAACAGTTTTAATAAGTTATTGCTACAATTATTTTCTTGTTCAAAGCAATATTTCAATTTATCATGGATACACGTGTATAATACATTAAGATTATCCGGCATAAAACAGTAATAACCCAAACAAAACTAAAGACCTTTAAAGAATGTATGCTCTATGTTCGCCTGTTAATACTTAATAACTCGCCTGTTGGCGATATTCCTGGCGGGCAAAAATAAAATAAAAAAACAACACAAAATAAACTTAGCAACAAATTAAATTTTTTGGACTTTGGAATTCTTTGGACTTTGCCCTTTGGACAAAGTCCAAAGAAATTTGTTTTTTGCACAAAGTCCAAAGAAGCCGTCTTTACACTGTATTTGTCCTTTGGACTTTGTCTAAAGGACGTTTTGTCATAAGTATGAACCAGCCTTTAATTTACCTGAACTTATGTTATGTTTGTTTTAGAAATGGCCTGAAGATGGTACCAGTATGTACCGAAAGCTTGTTCTAATTAAATGTTTTTAACTACCGTTCTTGTTCTGAAATCTAAAATTCGATTTTAAAAAAAATATTTCCATCAAATATTTTTACAAAAATATTTACAGTGATTATTTATGTATTTCTTGTATTCCTTTATAAACTATTGTACTAAAGCGTTTCCAGGTTTTGATGACTGCATTAGCAGTTTACATGCTCTTCTTGTGTATCACAAGTGCATGAGTTTTCAGAAAATTTACAGTGTATAAACACATTAAAATTGTCCAATAGTATTAACCACTTCCTGACCTGAAGCAAAAGAGTCGATTAAAACTGTTTTAACGCCATCTGTTAAACATCTTTTATTTAACAAATTATTTGGAAGTACAAAAATTAAAATTAATGACATTTTAAGATTATTTCAGCTCATTGATAACCAAGAATTCAATATAAAACTGTGGCTTTTAGATTTTATGCGCGTTCCTTGTTTATAAAATGCGACATCAGCTATAAGCGTGAGTGTCCAAGAAGAACAGGAAAACACTTTGTACACAGTGTTTGAAAAAGGAAACGCATAAGTTCGATATAACAAACAAGCTGAATCACATACAAAACAATAGAATGCAGCACATCCCCATGTTTTTGTACAATGTGAATAACCTGGGTATTGGTTGGCTTCAATAAGTTCTTTGTATTTTGAGTCTTTCCTGATTTTTCCACATTTTTGTCCACTGCAAGTTCCAGCATGACTGGAATGTAATGATCTTTAATGGAATCTCTAATGTTCCTGATGGGAACTTGTTTAAAACAGAAATTAAGAGACATGTTTTTTGTCCTTGTGGAGCTAATTTTGGTCTCATGATTTTATTCAAAGTACAAAAACTATAACCAGTTGCATTAACAATACAATTTACACTTTGAGCCTGCAAACTTTCTACTTTACTGCAAAAACAAACTAATGTTTGTTGAGAGACAAGTAACAAAAATATTACTGCTAACAAATGCCAAAATCTAACAGCTGCAAGTTTATGTCTTTGTTCTTGTAATGGAATATTTTCTGCTGCTATTTGTCTTCATTGATTTAGTAAAAATACGCTTGATCTTAGCCATTATGTGGAAAATCAATTCACACAGTTGTTTAATGAAAAATCCAATATAAAAAATAGCTTTAAATAGAAACCAAATTATTTTTAAATACAGATTTTACAGACCAAACTGCACGTATAATGGTTAAAAGAAAAATTATTACCAACATTGTTGGAGCATAATGCGAATTCATAATCAATGATCAACAAAGTGTGCATTTAATTGATTCACAAAATGGCTGAGAAGAGCATGATATACCTATTTCTCTGATCATCATTTCATATTGGAATATTTTTATGGTTATGTTATGATTCTTTATAGAAACTTCTGATGGAAACAGAATCTCCTCAGATGTATGAGGATGGCTTATCTGTCTACAATAAGGCTGTGCATATGCTTCCATTAATCCATTTGAATTTTCCAGCTTTATTTCAATTCCGCCTTGAATACATTTGCAGCACAATTTTAACATTTTGTAGCCACTTCAATTGGATTAAATTTGTAATACACTATTTCGATTTTACCCCATGCTTTAATTGGAATTTTTATTTCTTCACTTGTTTTATAAAAATGTTGTTCACTGTGTTGAAAGAAACAAAACTTTTCTGCCTAATTGTTACATTTATGCAATTTACAAAATTTTCCGTTCCTGTAATGTTTTCAGCATGTTCAACGCATTCATAACTGTGAATATTATGATTTGTAATTATTTCCAGTCTTTTAACTAAGTATTTCTTTCCATCATAAAGCTGAATTTGAATTTCTGCACGTTTTTTTCTGTTTTACTGCATTCATTTGTTGTTGTTAAAGAACAAATTTTTTGATAATTAACAGACATCATCATTATAATCAATGTCGTACCCTGTATTAGCAAACTTGTTAGCAGCATAAGAGCAACTTGTGGCCCATGATGGACATGTACAATTTCTGGTGCATCGTTAACATCCATCTAAGTATGTTTTTGCTTTGCATTTAATAAATCTCCAGCAAAAAGAATCACTTGTTTCTGCCGCAACGATGCCTTGGCTCACAACGTTCAGTAATTTCTCTTTGTATATTTGACTTGCACTGAACTTCAGCATTAGTTGCTGGGAAAACTGTAAATAAAACCAAACAAATAAATGCAAGGGTTGACAGAAATCTTTTGTAATTAATCAGGTTACTGACTGATTTTTGAGTAGTGGGTTTGACTGCATTCAATTGGGTACTAATGTTTTACTGATCTTGTAGTTTTATTTTTAGATGGCAGTTTCAAATCAACAGATCTGTTTTCATCATCACGTCCTTGGTGCGTTTGTATTACAGGACCAAGTTTCCACACACCTCTGGGATGGTTTTCATCTTCAATAAGAACCACATCTCCAATTTCCGGTTTTTCTGTTACTAAATGACGACTCTGTTCATGATTCCACTTGCGGGTTTCTGGAAGTGCTGGAATACTCTTTGGTAAACAAATCTCACAAATTTTCCAATATTGCTTGAGATTTGGCCCAATCTTCAGTCAATTTGACCCGAAGATTCTTATTTGGTTTATACTCCCTAGCAGAATCCTAATATTCATTTAAAAATGGTGAAAATTTTTTGACAAAGTTGATTTTGATTCTAGCCACCATTCATTCATAAAAGCCTCCTTCCCAAGGCGCATAAGACGTTATGAATTGCAATGTTATTCTATGATTTGAAAGATAACTGGTAACTTCTTTATTTTGAATCATTTGTTTTTATGCAGTATCAAGGGTTTTATTAGCTAATTTAAATGTAGCGGTCATTTAGAATTATTTTTGGAACTCCACATCTGGCCACAAATCATCTAAATGATTACAAAAATAACTTTGTTGTCATATCAGTGACGACTTCCAAATAACTGCACAAGTTATAGGCAGCACCCAAAATTTATATTTTGACCAGCTAGCTTTATATTTAAAGGTCCAAAATAATCTATTCCAATGTTTTCAAACGGTCTTGATAGATATATTTGAAATTCAAGAAAATCAGCCATTTTTGGGATCTTATAACATCCCCCATTGTGTCTTTTACACAATGTGCAGGTTTTAAGGACGCACAATTTTGCGCCCTTTTGATATCCAATAGTTTATTCTTAGCTGAGCCGATATGTGTTAAACACTGAAATGATTGAAACTTTTATGTATCTGCCAAATGATTAATTTGGTGATGTGACTTGTTTCTGGAAGTAATATTGGTGGTACTGTTATTAAACTTGGCTCCCTCACTGTGTATCCTTTGCCAGTGGCCAGGGTTTCCATCAATCCTGGTGTGGTCCGTCCGGCACGCTTCTCGCCTTGCTCACCCACTCTTCCCACTCCTGGAGGAGCTCAGCAACTGCAACGGGGTTTGCCCAAAGGTCCTCTTGTCCCAAGGTTGTGTTAATGTTTATGCATGTGAAAAGATGTTGTGTTGTGTGTATTTGTGTTTTGCATAGCGGGCAGTTTGGTGATGTGTGTTGTGTAGGATTTATTTTGTGTAGGTAGGAGTAGAGGAAAGGAGATTTCCCCGCCCTGAGTTGGGCGAGGGTTCTCCTGACCCCGCGAGGAAGATTTTCTTCCTCGTTGCTTATTGCTGGTGCTTTTGTTTGTAGTATTGGATTTATTGGAGTGTTGTTGATGTGGTTTGTGACTGTGTTTGTGTGGATTTGTTGTTTTAGTGCTTTGTAGGTTTTGTTGTGTATGTCTGTTGGAATTTTGTTGTGTAGTTGTTGTTATGAAAAATTGTTTGTTTTTTGAGCCTGCTGGGTGCAGGTTGTTGTGTTGAGTTGATTGTTTGTGTACATGGCTGCCAATTTTGCTTGTTTTGCATGGAGTTGAATGTGTGTTGCTATTGGGAGGTCTTTAGCCTCTGTGTGAATGATGTTTATGTTTGTGTCTGTGGTGTGCCCTGTTGCGACCCTGAGAGCTGTGTTTTGTGTTGTTTGTAATTTGTTAATTTGTGTTTGTGATGTTGTGGGGCCCCAGATTGTGCTAGCATACTCGATTATTGGTCGAGTGATGGCCTTGTATGTGTGTGTGAGTGTTTCTTTTGGTTTGCCCCATGATGTTGCTGTAAGTGCATTTATGATTTTGAGTGTTTTGCGTGCTTTGTTGTGTGTATTTGCAATGTGTGTGTTGAATGTAAGCTTGGGGTTGAACGTGAGCCCCAAGATTTTTGGGTTTTTTTGGTTGTAATGAGTGTTGTGTTGTTTATTTGTAGTGATAATTGTGTGTTGTACTCTGCAGGGTCTGGTGTGAATAGTGTGGATGTTGTTTTGCTTGCATTTAATGTGAGTTGGTTGTTGTCTGTCCATGTTTGTATTGCGTGTAAGTATGGTTGTATTTGTTGTTGTGCTATGTTGTGGTTTGGGTGTGATGCATATATTGTGATGTCGTCTGCATATGTTGTGATGTGTACGTTTGGTGGTGGTGTTGGAATGTCTGCAGTGTAGATGTTAAATAATGTGGGTGATAGACAGGATCCTTGTGGGACTCCTGTTTTTATGAGTTTTTGTTTTGATTTGTGATTGTTGTATGTGGTGTATGCTTTGCGGCCTTTGATGTAGTTGTTTATGAATTTTGTAATTGTTGTTGGTACTTGTGTTTGTGCGAGTTTGTGTATGAGTTTGTGGTGATTGACAGTGTCGAAAGCTTTGGACATGTCCAGAGCTACAACGACTGTGCAGTGTGGTGGTTTTGGTTTGTTAAAACCTGCTGCTATGTGGGTGTAAAGTGTTTGTGGAGCTGTGTATGTGGAGTGTTGTTTTTTGAAACCGTGTTGGTGTGTTGTGTTTGGTATGTTGCTTGTGATGTATGGAAGTATGATTTTTTCTCAAGTTTTTGCGAGTGCAGATATGGGTGAGATGGGCCTGAATGATTGGCTGTTGTTGATGTTTTTGTTTGGTTTTGGAATTGGGATGTAGTTAGAAAGTTTCCAACTGTGCGGTATTGTGTTTGTGTTTATTATGTTAGTGTAGAGTTTTGTGAGGTATTGTATTGCTTTGTTGCCCAAGTGTTTGAGGTGTTGTATGTTTGTGTTGTCAGTGGTATGGGCGAGTGATTGTTTGGGCGAGTGATTGATTTTTTGTGTTGAAAGTGATTGCCCTGTTTTTGTCTGTGTGTTGTTTTTTATTGTTGAGTTGTGCTATTGTGTTGTATAGTTTGTAAGAGTTGTGTTTGTGGGTAAAGTGTTTTGTGATGTGTTGCTGCCAGATGTTTGTTTTATGTTCTGCTATTTGTTTTTGTATTTGTTTGTTTAGCTGTTGTATGTTTGGATGTTTGGAGTCTGTTTGTCTGAGTGCGTTGCGTTTTTGTGTGAGTTGTAAGATATGTTTTGGTAGTGGCCTGTTTGTGTGCTTAATGTGGCCTTTGGGAATGTATGCTTTGTCTGCTTGAATAATGAGTTTTGTGAATCCTTTGTTTGCTTGATGTATGTTTGTGGTGTGTGGGAGTGTTTGAATGTTGTCTTCTATGTGTGCGGTGAAGGCTTGCCAGTTTGCTTTTTTGTAATTTGTGAATGTTGTTTTGGTGTGTTGTTGTTTTTGTGTGTGCATGTTTATTGTTGTGAGTATTGGTAGGTGGTCTGAGTTGAGTGCATGTAGTGTTTGCCATGAGTGTGTATTGTTGATGTTTGCTGATATTGTTGTGATGTCTGGAGATGTTTGTTGTTGATTTGTTGCTATTGGTTTGCGTGTTGGTGTGTTTGTGTTGAGTATTGTGTGTTTTGAGTTTATGATGATGTCCGGTACTGCTTCCCCTCTAGGGTCTTCTATGGGAGAAAACCATAGAGGGGAGTGAGCGTTTATGTCGCCTGTGATGATTGTGTTGTTTTGTTGGGTGAGTTGGTGAATGATATGAGTTGTGTCTGCTATTTGGTTGTGTTCTGTTGTTGCTGATTGAGTGTCCCTTGGAGGGATGTAGATGTTTGCGATGTCTATGTGTTGTTTTTGTGTTTTGTGTATGCGTGTTATGAATTGCTCTACGGTGTTGTGTGTTTGTTGTAGAGTTTGAGTAGGATTGAGTTGGGAGAAAACCTGTGTCTTTGTGTATGTATGTGAGTAGTCCTCCTTCAGTTTTGCCTTGTCTGTCTTGTCTGCATGCGGTGTAGTCTTGTAGTTTTGGTGTATTTGTTTGTGATGCTTTGAGTTTTGTTTCTTGCACTGTGATGATGTCTGCTTGAGTTTTGTTGGCGAGCATTTGTAGCCCTGTGATGCTTGTGTTAATGCCATTGATGTTTATTTGAAGTATTTTTAGTTTTGATTTTGAGTGTTGCATGTTAGTATTGCTTTGTGTTTGTTGTGCTGTGGTGTTGTTTGTGTGTGTTTTTTGGTTGTTGTTTGTGTTGTGTTGTTGTGTTTTGGTGTTTGTTTGTTGTTTTGTTTTTGTGGTTGTTGTTTTTTGTGTTTGGTGTAGGGTGTGTAATTGGCAATACCATGTTGGTTGTTGTTTGTATTGTTTGATTGTGGTTTGCCCGCATTTTGCATGTACCCAGTGTGGTGTGCGTTTGTTTTTGCATTGTATTAGTGTTTGTTTGTTAGTAATGTTTTTGTTGCATATGTTACATGTGCCGTGTGTCAGTGTGACCCTGGGACCAGGGTTGGTTTGACGTCCCCCGCGCGTAGTATTTAAAGCTCCAGCCAGAGCGCGGGTTTTGGATTGGAGCTTGGCAAAAAGGTGCCAGAGTTGACTGGATTTCTTCTGATCCTGATTTGAAAACGAAGGGTTGAGAGGTGTTGTTTCGCTTCGTTTTGCATTCCCACCACGTGCAGGCCAGGAAACTGGGAACTGGCTCCCTCAATCTTCCTTTACATCGCAAAACTCCACGCCTGTCTTCTTCTACGCCACAACTCTTTAAAAGCTGGGTTTCAAGTTTTTCTTTACTTTGTATGGTTATTAGCTAAAGAATTTCTTAATTCTTCAGCAGTTATGTAAGACTTTCTGCAAAACAAATTTAGTTTTATCACAGAAAACTTATCATAGCTGTTTTTAAAAACAATTAAGCAAAGAAATCGCAGAATTAACCAGTTACACGAAGCAACTTGGTAAAATTAGAAAATTTTTCAGATTGAACAAAACTTTCAAGATCAATTTGCTTAACAGATGTGCTTACATTTAGGGCAAGAGTTTAAAAACATCCCCTTGGTCCTTTTTTTTTCTTCACCGGCCATTTGGTTGATTTGTTCAGATGGTAATGCTGGTACTTGGCATATTGGCCAGTTTTTTTTGATTGTTTCAAATATTCAGGTCCCGACTACCAATCTTTCCAATCTTTAGTTTTGATATCCAAACAAGAACATATCAAATCTGCTGGACTCAGTTCTGTTAAAACAAACATATAAGTCACATCTGGAAAATTTTTAATTGCTTCTATCCTAATGGCTACAAATATTTAAGTATTTTCTGATGATTTTAACCAATGTAACACTATTTGGCTGTTTGTCAATAAGTGTGATGCTCCAACCTTCAGGTTAATTTCATTGCATACAAATTAAATTAATTTTGTGCAACAAAATACAGCCAGCAATTCAAGTCGGGGAATCTTCAGTTTTTGTTTTGGAGCTAGCCGCAATTTTGCAAAAATTAATTAAGTTTTACTTGTAGATCCATTGTCAATGATCATGTAAACTACGCATCCAAAGGCTTTTATGGAAGCATCAGTAAAGCAGTGTAATTCAATTTTCGTTTCATTGTTAGTTTCAGTAGATCCAGCAAATCTATCAAAAATAAATCATTTTAATTGTTTCGCTCATAAACTTTTCAGTTAATTTCCGTTCTTTTTTGGCAATTCTTGACTTAGCTTATCATCCCAAGTAAGACTGTTGGCACCCCACAATTTTTGAATAAACAACTTACCGCCCACTGTCACTGGAGTAAGCAATCCTAATGGGTCAAATATACTAGCAACAGCCAAAGAAACATGTTTGCAGGTAGCGGCGTCTGCACTGAATTTTATTGAGTTAAAATGAAAAGAATTCTTTTCAAGATTCCAATTCATTCCCAGCACCTTCTGAACTTTACCAGAAGCTTTGTCATTTTCAGGAAGCGTATCAGTGAATTCTTTTGAATTAAATGCAAACTTCGCAAATTAGCAGACATTTCATTAAAAAGTTGCTTGCTTTCTGTGTAGAAATTTTCAGCTTCAGATATCAAATTAAGGCCGTGTAAGACATTGTACACATATATGTTTTTCAAAATATCAGCTGCAAGTTGTGTTTTGTTGTTTTCTAAATGGGCATTAATAGTTGTGCCAAATAAAAATGGAGAACTTTTAATACCAAACGGCAAGCGAACAAAACAGTACTCCTAAATATTGTTTTGCCATTAAGGATTCTCAATATCTTTTAGCCAAAGAAAACGGGTAAAATCTCTGTCTTCTATATTGAGTTGGGAGACACTTGGAGAAATGCCCTTTCTATGTTAGCAACAATTGCAATGGACTTTATTCGAAATCTGAGTAAAGCTCCAGCAAGATTTGACTATAATACTGGTCCACGAAACAGACTGTCATTTAAACTCTTGGAATTTTTTCATTTTTGCTGATGCATCATACACAATTTGCAATTTCGTTGTGGATTTTAATGGCGTTCACACAAGATGATGTGGCAAATAATGCACGCCAGGCTTATTTGTTTCCATGGGAGCCTTTTCTATGATTTTCTTCTTCAATTGGTCAACCATAACTTCAGTATATTTCCTTAACAAAAGATTGTCTTCTTTGAATATATTACAAAGTCCTTTAAATCTTTCCATTGCAAAAGAAAAATTATCTGGTAATGAGAAAAACATCCTGCAAAATCGGGAAGCTCACATGATAACGATTCTGTTTGTACTGAACGGTATCCTTGAAGTGCTGCAAGGCTATGTCATCATCTTTTGACAGTGAATCGTCAGTAACACCAGCTGATTCCAAAGACCAAAAATATTTCAAATTTTGGATATTTTTTTAGGCATTACGCTCATTATTTGGTCATTTTTATCGTTAAACCCATTTAAAAGTGCATTAACAGCAACCATGCTGCAATTAAGCTGAGTAGTCACACTTTGTGCAGAGCTTGAGTTCTATTTTTGATGACCTTCACCCAGCAAAATTCCAAATTTGGTGGGAATGAGATTAATACCGGAGGGTGTTTTTAAGTTTGGAACGTTTTCAATAAACTCCCAAAAGTAATCGTGTCCTAATAAATTATCAGGCGTAAAAGTTGTCACCTGCATATCTAGTGGACAGGCTAGGTCTTCTTTATAGTTTTCCAGAAACTGTTGATCTTTTATTGATAGCTTGGCGTGTTCCATTTTATTAGTTAAAAACAGAAAGGTGTTGACTTGAACTGATATAACTCTTCCTGATATATAACTGATATAACTGATATCTTTTTCTGATGCAGATTTATTTTCACAATTTGAGTTAATACAGTTTGCAAAGTTTTACTTCCAAAAGTGTTTAAGGTTAAAACTTCTTTTCCTTGGGAAGAAAGCTACAAAAATTTTGCAGCTTTTTCTGAAATAAAGCTTCTTTGAGAGCCAGGTTCAAAAAGTTCCTATAATTTCAGCTTATTTTTATTATTTTTCGGGTTAGAGACTAAAATATGCGCAAGTGAAAGCCAAGACGACCGGCCGCACGGTTTACAAGCGCTAGCAGGCAAAACAGAATTTTTATTTTGAATTTTAAGATTACATGTTAAGGTACCGCTGTTATTTTTTGGTTGCATCTGGGTTTTATTTTTTTAATTAAAAGAATGAGCTTTATTACGAAATTTACCAGCAATATTTTTGTCTAAAGACTTTTTTCTGGGTCAGCAAATTAGTCACAACACCTGGCGGAGGTGTGACCACTTTGTTGACAAAAACACACAATACACTTTGCAATTACATTACTGTTTCATGTGTTCCACATTTAGGGAACATTTTTATTTGAAGCAACAACCCTTTGATTTTGCAATTTTTGAACGTTCAGTGAACGTTTTATATTTTTTACAGTCTTTACTGTTATGTGTTTTTACATCACAAAACTGAGCAAAACAATTTTATCAAAAATATGTGCACCACTGTTTCCGCCAAAGTCTCTGTTCTTCGCTGTAAATCTTCTAAAGTGTTAGTTGCTAGAGTGGCTATTCGTTATCTTTTTGTGCATTTTAGCTAAGTCCTACGCTTGAATCTATCTTAGCGCGTGATTTACTTACACTTTTGTGACAAGCTACACGTTCAACACCTTCTTTTATTGTAGCAAAATTACGTAAAGTGTTACACAATAATTGCACATACCATTTATTAGAATACTGAGTGGCGGTATTTTTTCGATTTTTTTTTCAATCTCAGTCAATACTGGTGGCGGTATTTTTCGCTTTAGATCATGCAAAATAGCATTTTGCTTCGGTTTGTTCACCGGCTGCTAACATTTGTTCCAAAACCTTTTCAATATTGTCAACAAAATTTTTCAGCTCGACAGCTTTAGGAATTTGACTGCTTAATTTAATATTGTCGAAATTGGCCTAAAGTGAATCAATTAATATCGCCTGTGTTTCTCTAGCGCTTTTCCTAACGCAGCTAAAGCTATTCAGTAGTCATTAGCTGTGTGTCCTAAACCAGCTATTTTCGCGACAGCAGGTCCTGTTAAAGCGACTTTCAAGTAAGACATTTTTTGCTTATTAGGGATTTGCTGTTAATCCACTGTGACCTTAATGTGAAAAAATTCAAAAAAATTCCAAAAAATTTAATGGATTACCGTCAAATTTAAGCAATGGAACAGTCGCCAGCTTTTTTTTACCCCTTGATGGTCCACGTTTAAAATGCTGCTAGGAGAAAATCTTACATCCTTTTTCTCCATAAACTGACACGGAAACAACAACAGGTGGTGAAAATCCGCTGGCGGGATTTACCGGATGTCACAACAAATGAAGGAGCCGTCAGTGAGTCCAAATGAATGGCGATCTTTGCTTTGCAAATGAACATCGGCATAAGTGTTAAGTTTTTCCTGTGCCCCTGAAAAAAATTCAGTCCTTCACGCTGGGAAATCGCCATTCAAATATTGATCCACAAGGTCTTGTTCAGCTAAACGCGTGTTATCAGGAACGTCATCAGAATATGAGTCCATTTGTCTATCAGTTTTTCCAGATTATCAAAAACGTTGTTTAATTTTCTGGCGTCAGACCGCACTTTAAAAGACAGTTCCTTCAAATACTATAACAATTTGTTTGCGCGAAGCAAATTAGGATCCTCCTCAATTTTTGGCATACTTTTTGGAGGGCTTGTTAAAGTTGGCTTCTGGCGAGCCAACAACGTGATCATAAAGCACCGGACATATTAGCAGGTTACAGTTTTAATTTAGCAGCGCCATAAACAAAAAATAGAATGAAATTCCAAGATAATTTTATTGTTTTTTTTGGTAGTTTGTTAAAATAACTTTTGTTATGTCGATAATTTAAATGTCAAAATTTATTAAAATAAAGAAATATACATGAAATACAAATTACAAACAGTTTTAATAAGTTATTGCTACAATTATTTTCTCGTTCAGCAACATTTTAATTTATCGTGGATACAAAGTGTTTAAAACATTAAAATTTTTCCAGCATAAAACAATGATGACCAATACATAACTAAAGCCCGTTTCACACTGGAATGCTAGGTGCTAGGTGCTACATGCTAGATGATAGCTATCACTCGAAAAAGTTGTAGCCCATGTTAAAGATATGGTTCGTTCACACTGAAGTGCTAGGTGCTACGTGCTAGGTGCTAGGTTCTAAGTGCTAGCTATCATTAAATCGAGTTGTGTCGGTCTACAACTCCGTCATTAGTGATAGCTAGCACTCCCGCAGAAAATATTTGAAAAATATTGCCGTTTTCAATCTAAACTCTTTTTTTTATTTAAACAAATATTTTTTAATAAAAAACCACCTTTTAAAGAAAATTCTTAAATATTTAGAGACTGAAAATGCAATTATAATTCTATTTGGCGGTATTTCGAAGTTTCCGCGAATATAAATATAGCAAAAATTTTGCTTTTGAAATGATGTTTGTTATTTCAAGGTAATATGTTTTTAAAGAAAATAAATTTACAAAGAATTCTCGAATATATTTGGTAAATATACATTCCAAATAAATTAATTGCTGAATTATGTTTCAAAATTTAAAGTGAATGCATAATAAATAATAAATGCCGCGTTGCGCATTCACTTCGTTCGTTAAGAGACATTTTTATTCGTTCGTTCGTTCGTTAAGACAATTCGTTAAAAACATTCATTAAGAGACATTTTTATTTCACTACATTAAAAAACAATAATGTATTTTCTCAAACCTGCTTTCAGCAGTGCTAGCTAGCACTGCAGTGTGAACATCTCCTAGCACTTAGCACGTAGCACGTAGAACCTACCACCTAGCAGCTAGCACCCTAGAACTTAGCACCTAGCATCTAGCACCTAGCACTCCAGTGTGAAACGGGCTTAAGCGTTTTAAAACGCGCGACCAAAAAATATTTAAAAAAAAGTTGTCAGTGGTTAATTAACCAATTATTATTTACTTGCGTCACATGTTTCTCTGCACGCTATATTTACTTGAAGAAAGAGTGGTCACCTTTCTACTTTCACCCTAATGGATAATGCCTTTAGTTGTTTATATCGCCAACAGACGAGTTATTAAGTATTAACAGGCGAACTTAGCGCATACAGTTTTTAAAGGTCTTTAGTTATGTATTGGTCATTATTGTTTTATGCTGGAAAAATTTTAATGTTTTAAACACTTTGTATCCACGATAAATTAAAATGTTGCTGAACGAGAAAATAATTGTAGCAATAACTTATTAAAACTGTTTGTAATTTATTTCATGTATATTTATTATTTAATAAATTTTGACATTTAAATTATCGACATAACAAAAGTTATTTTAACAAACTACCAAAAAAAACAATAAAATTATCTTGGAATTTCATTCTATTTTGTTTATGGCGCAGCTAAATTAAAACTGTAACCTGCTAATATGTCCGGTGCCTTACAATCACGTTGTGGGCTCGCCAGAAGCCAACTTTAACAAGCCCTCCAAAAAGTATGCCAAAAATTGAGGAGGATCCTAATTGTTCGCGCAAACAAATTGTTAAGTATTTGAAGGAACTGTCTTTTAAAGTGCGGTCTGACGCCAGAAAATTAAACAACGTTTCTGATAATCTGGAAAAGCTGATAGACAAATGGACTCATATTCTGATGACGTTCCTGATAACACGTGTTTAGCTGAACAAGACCTTGTGGATCAATATTTGAATGGCGATTTCCCAGCGTGAAGGACTGAATTTTTTTTCAGGGGCACAGGAAAAACTTAACACTTATGCCGATGTTCATTTGAAAGCAAAGATCGCCATTCATTTGGACTCACTGACGGCTCCTTCATTGTTGTGACATCCGGTAAATCCCGCCAGCGGATTTTCACCACCTGTTGTTGTTTCCGTGTCAGTTTATGGAGAAAAGGATGTAAGATTTTCTCCTAGCAGCATTTTAAACGTGGACCATCAAGGGGTAAAGCTGGCGACTGTTCCATTGCTTAAATTTGACGGTAATCCATTAAATTTTTTGGAATTTTTTTGAATTTTTTCACATTAAGGTCACAGTGGATTAACAGCAAATCCCTAATAAGCAAAAAATGTCTTACTTGAAAGTCGCTTTAACAGGACCTGCTGTCGCGAAAATAGCTGGTTTAGGACACACAGCTAATGACTACTGAATAGCTTTAGCTGCGTTGGAAAAGCGCTAGAGAAACACGGCGATATTAATTGATTCACTTTAGGCCAATTTCGACAATATTAAATTAAGCAGTCAAATTCCTAAAGCTGTCGAGCTGAAAAATTTTGTTGACAATATTGAAAAGGTTTTGGAACAAATGTTAGCAGCCGGTGAACAAACCGAGCAAAATGCTATTTTGCATGATCTAAAGCGTAAAATACCGCCACCAGTATTGACTGAGATTGAAAAAAAAATTGAAAAAATACCGCCACTCAGTATTCTAATAAATGGTATGTGCAATTATTGTGTAACACTTTACGTAATTTTGCTACAATAAAAGAAGGTGTTGAACGTGTAGCTTGTCACAAAAGTGTAAGTAAATCACGCGCTAAGATAGATTCAAGCGTAGGACTTAGTAAAATGCCAAAAGATAACGAATACCACTCTAGCAACTGACACTTTAGGATTTACAGCGAAGAACAGAGACTTTGGCGGAAACAGTGGTGCACATATTTTTGATAAATTGTTTTGCCAGTTTTGTGATGTAAAAACACATAACAGTAAAGACTGTCAAAAATATAAAACGTTCACTGAACGTTCAAAAATTGCAAAATCAAAGGGTTGTTGCTTCAAATAAAAATGTTCCCTAAATGTGGACACATGAAACAGTAATGTAATTGCAAAGTGTATTGTGTGTTTTGTCAACAAAGTGGTCACACCTCCGCCAGGTGTTGTGACTAATTTGCTGACCCAGAAAAAAGTCTTTAGACAAAAATATTGCTGGTAAATTTCGTAATAAAGCTCATTCTTTTAATTAAAAAAATAAAACCCAGATGCAACCAAAAAATAACAGCGGTACCTTAACATGTAATCTTAAAATTCAAAATAAAAATTCTGTTTTGCCTGCTAGCGCTTGTAAACCGTGCGGCCGGTCGTCTTGGCTTTCACTTGCGCATATTTTAGTCTCTAACCCGAAAAATAATAAAAATAAGCTGAAATTATAGGAACTTTTTGAACCTGGCTCTCAAAGAAGCTTTATTTCAGAAAAAGCTGCAAAATTTTTGTAGCTTTCTTCCCAAGGAAAAGAAGTTTTAACCTTAAACACTTTTGGAAGTAAAACTTTGCAAACTGTATTAACTCAAATTGTGAAAATAAATCTGCATCAGAAAAAGATATCAGTTATATCAGTTATATATCAGGAAGAGTTATATCAGTTCAAGTCAACACCTTTCTGTTTTTAACTAATAAAATGGAACACGCCAAGCTATCAATAAAAGATCAACAGTTTCTGGAAAACTATAAAGAAGACCTAGCCTGTCCACTAGATATGCAGGTGACAACTTTTACGCCTGATAATTTATTAGGACACGATTACTTTTGGGAGTTTATTGAAAACGTTCCAAACTTAAAAACACCCTCCGGTATTAATCTCATTCCCACCAAATTTGGAATTTTGCTGGGTGAAGGTCATCAAAAATAGAACTCAAGCTCTGCACAAAGTGTGACTACTCAGCTTAATTGCAGCATGGTTGCTGTTAATGCACTTTTAAATGGGTTTAACGATAAAAATGACCAAATAATGAGCGTAATGCCTAAAAAAATATCCAAAATTTGAAATATTTTTGGTCTTTGGAATCAGCTGGTGTTACTGACGATTCACTGTCAAAAGATGATGACATAGCCTTGCAGCACTTCAAGGATACCGTTCAGTACAAACAGAATCGTTATCATGTGAGCTTCCCGATTTTGCAGGATGTTTTCTCATTACCAGATAATTTTTCTTTTGCAATGGAAAGATTTAAAGGACTTTGTAATATATTCAAAGAAGACAATCTTTTGTTAAGGAAATATACTGAAGTTATGGTTGACCAATTGAAGAAGAAAATCATAGAAAAGGCTCCCATGGAAACAAATAAGCCTGGCGTGCATTATTTGCCACATCATCTTGTGTGAACGCCATTAAAATCCACAACGAAATTGCAAATTGTGTATGATGCATCAGCAAAAATGAAAAAATTCCAAGAGTTTAAATGACAGTCTGTTTCGTGGACCAGTATTATAGTCAAATCTTGCTGGAGCTTTACTCAGATTTCGAATAAAGTCCATTGCAATTGTTGCTAACATAGAAAGGGCATTTCTCCAAGTGTCTCCCAACTCAATATAGAAGACAGAGATTTTACCCGTTTTCTTTGGCTAAAAGATATTGAGAATCCTTAATGGCAAAACAATATTTAGGAGTACTGTTTTGTTCGCTTGCCGTTTGGTATTAAAAGTTCTCCATTTTTATTTGGCACAACTATTAATGCCCATTTAGAAAACAACAAAACACAACTTGCAGCTGATATTTTGAAAAACATATATGTGTACAATGTCTTACACGGCCTTAATTTGATATCTGAAGCTGAAAATTTCTACACAGAAAGCAAGCAACTTTTTAATGAAATGTCTGCTAATTTGCGAAGTTTGCATTTAATTCAAAAGAATTCACTGATACGCTTCCTGAAAATGACAAAGCTTCTGGTAAAGTTCAGAAGGTGCTGGGAATGAATTGGAATCTTGAAAAGAATTCTTTTCATTTTAACTCAATAAAATTCAGTGCAGACGCCGCTACCTGCAAACATGTTTCTTTGGCTGTTGCTAGTATATTTGACCCATTAGGATTGCTTACTCCAGTGACAGTGGGCGGTAAGTTGTTTATTCAAAAATTGTGGGGTGCCAACAGTCTTACTTGGGATGATAAGCTAAGTCAAGAATTGCCAAAAAAGAACGGAAATTAACTGAAAAGTTTATGAGCGAAACAATTAAAATGATTTATTTTTGATAGATTTGCTGGATCTACTGAAACTAACAATGAAACGAAAATTGAATTACACTGCTTTACTGATGCTTCCATAAAAGCCTTTGGATGCGTAGTTTACATGATCATTGACAATGGATCTACAAGTAAAACTTAATTAATTTTTGCAAAATTGCGGCTAGCTCCAAAACAAAAACTGAAGATTCCCCGACTTGAATTGCTGGCTGTATTTTGTTGCACAAAATTAATTTAATTTGTATGCAATGAAATTAACCTGAAGGTTGGAGCATCACACTTATTGACAAACAGCCAAATAGTGTTACATTGGTTAAAATCATCAGAAAATACTTAAATATTTGTAGCCATTAGGATAGAAGCAATTAAAAATTTTCCAGATGTGACTTATATGTTTGTTTTAACAGAACTGAGTCCAGCAGATTTGATATGTTGTTGTTTGGATATCAAAACTAAAGATTGGAAAGATTGGTAGTCGGGACCTGAATATTTGAAACAATCAAAAAAAACTGGCCAATATGCCAAGTACCAGCATTACCATCTGAACAAATCAACCAAATGGCCGGTGAAGAAAAAAAAAGGACCAAGGGGATGTTTTTAAACTCTTGCCCTAAATGTAAGCACATCTGTTAAGCAAATTGATCTTGAAAGTTTTGTTCAATCTGAAAAATTTTCTAATTTTACCAAGTTGCTTCGTGTAACTGGTTAATTCTGCGATTTCTTTGCTTAATTGTTTTTAAAAACAGCTATGATAAGTTTTCTGTGATAAAACTAAATTTGTTTTGCAGAAAGTCTTACATAACTGCTGAAGAATTAAGAAATTCTTTAGCTAATAACCATACAAAGTAAAGAAAAACTTGAAACCCAGCTTTTAAAGAGTTGTGGCGTAGAAGAAGACAGGCGTGGAGTTTTGCGATGTAAAGGAAGATTGAGGGAGCCAGTTCCCAGTTTCCTGGCCTGCACGTGGTGGGAATGCAAAACGAAGCGAAACAACACCTCTCAACCCTTCGTTTTCAAATCAGGATCAGAAGAAATCCAGTCAACTCTGGCACCTTTTTGCCAAGCTCCAATCCAAAACCCGCGCTCTGGCTGGAGCTTTAAATACTACGCGCGGGGGACGTCGAAACCAACCCTGGTCCCAGGGTCACACTGACACACGGCACATGTAACATATGCAACAAAAACATTACTAACAAACAAACACTAATACAATGCAAAAACAAACGCACACCACACTGGGTACATGCAAAATGCGGGCAAACCACAATCAAACAATACAAACAACAACCAACATGGTATTGCCAATTACACACCCTACACCAAACACAAAAAACAACAACCACAAAAACAAAACAACAAACAAACACCAAAACACAACAACACAACACAAACAACAACCAAAAAACACACACAAACAACACCACAGCACAACAAACACAAAGCAATACTAACATGCAACACTCAAAATCAAAACTAAAAATACTTCAAATAAACATCAATGGCATTAACACAAGCATCACAGGGCTACAAATGCTCGCCAACAAAACTCAAGCAGACATCATCACAGTGCAAGAAACAAAACTCAAAGCATCACAAACAAATACACCAAAACTACAAGACTACACCGCATGCAGACAAGACAGACAAGGCAAAACTGAAGGAGGACTACTCACATACATACACAAAGACACAGGTTTTCTCCCAACTCAATCCTACTCAAACTCTACAACAAACACACAACACCGTAGAGCAATTCATAACACGCATACACAAAACACAAAAACAACACATAGACATCGCAAACATCTACATCCCTCCAAGGGACACTCAATCAGCAACAACAGAACACAACCAAATAGCAGACACAACTCATATCATTCACCAACTCACCCAACAAAACAACACAATCATCACAG
>JASAMX010010302.1:0-21834 GCA_030248175.1 Microlaimidae sp. YZB2_3 | reverse complement strand
CGAAGTGGACCCCATCCTGCCCCGCCCCCTTTCTCACCTATGACACTGTCTATGCGCGTACCCGGTACCGGTGTAGATCTTTTAAAAGGTAAAAATGCAGGAGAATGTTATTTAAGAGTAAATTAGAGCTATAGATAATATTATTTTTTCGCTATTTGGCAACCAAGGGCGTAGCCAAGGGGGGTTTTAGGGGTGGCAACCCCCCCCCTTTTGGGTTGGCGGAGGCAAAATTTTGGGGGTCCGAAGAGAACAATTTTAAAAAATTTCTTCGCGCTTCGCTCCGCTCAGCGCTCGACATTTATATACCTTTTTACAACATTTAGGTGATGTTTTTAATGAATTTCAAAGACAATTTTGTTGTTGTTGTTGATAACATGAAACTTATCTTCCCTATGCAGATTATGCAAAGGGCAGGCGCTAAGACAAGGCAGGAGGGGCAAAAATGTTTCACCCCTATGGTTAAGACTCTTCGTCCAACATTAATAATGATGTTGGCAACCTTTACCGCTAGAGTGTTCACTACATGCAGTGTTCACTCATTCCGAGGTCTTTGTCTAAAGGATTTTTTAAGTCGCGCCTAATATTGATCTTACTATTTAACGTCGTACATGGTCAGTATAGGTGTTCCTGCAAGGCCAGTGGTACAAACTCCACACACAATAGAGCTGTATTTGTCCACTGGTTTGCTAGATGGAAAACTGCCATGTGTGGCCGACGTACCACAACTAACACTCTAGCCATGCCACGCTGGACACATTTCTATAAATGTAAAGACAATTTTAGAAAATTTGTTCGTGCTATCGCACGATTTTTAATGTTATACCTTTTTAAACCGGAAATTTTTCAAGTTTAACTTAAAAAAACAATGCAAATAACAACAAAAAGAATCACCTAGCGCGAAGCGCAAAAAATTTTACCCTTTTTTAATGTCTTTTTTACGGTACTTTGAAAATTTGGAGTACAACCCCCTACAACCCCCCCCCCCCCTTTCGGAAAATTTGTATGGAGTACAACCCCCCCTTTCCGAAATCCTGGCTACGCCCCTGTTGGCAACCAATGAAAACAAAATAATGGTGGGAAATAGGGTACCTCGTCCAGATGTTCAGGGTCCTCGGAGTCGTAATCCTCTTCCAATTCTTCCTCCATAGGATCTTCCTCGTCGTCTTCACCCTCCTCCAACTCCTCCTCCTCTTGTTGCGTCCTCTGAAACATAATAATTCATTATACCCTCGAAAAGTTATCCTTTCAACAAGCGTATTTTTATAGAAAACCGTAACCTTCCATAATATATGGTCAGGTTGGCCCGGAGTTGAGGGGTTACATTCGTATTGAGAGAGGGGTGTTTGAGAAACGCATTTTTCTTACCACATCGTTTTTTTTTTCATTCTGAAGTGCATTTTAATCATATTATCGCTATTCGATTTTAAAGAAAAAATAGGTGATTAGAGAGGGTTTTAATAAGTAATACAGGGGGTTTTAATAAATAAAAGTTATAACCTTACACCAGACCTGTGCACGGTCCGAAAATGCCCCCCCGTCTTATTGGAGGATTTGCCCCCCCCCCGTTTTATTGCCCCCCCCCCCGCCAAAAAATGAAAAAGTACCCTAAAAATATGACGCCATTTTTGACCTATGATGACGCCATCATCGCGAATTTTTTGCAGTTTTTAGCCTATTTCAATGTATTTTAAGCCATCTCTTAGACCTATTTTTACCTTATTTCCGCTTTTTTTGTCCCTTTTTTCCCTTTTCCCTTCTTTTTTTCTCTTTTTTTTCTCCTTTTTTTCTCTTTTTTTTATTTCCCCTCTGCTTGCCCCCCCCCCGTTTCAAAAAAGTTGCCCCCCCGTGCCCCCCCATTTGAATTGCCCCCCCCCCGTTTTAACCCCGGGGGGGGCAGTGCGCATGTCTGTTACACAGTAAAATTTTTATTTAAAAAAACTTAAACAACTTTAAAAATTGTTACTGGTGAAAAAATTTATTTTATAAAAAAATGTTTTTTTTTTAATTTGTTTTTAATATTATCAAACTGCTGTATCAATTTCTCGTTAATTAACTTCAATTTCCATTTGCATTATCATTAACAAAAGTCAAAAAAGTATAAAAATTAAGCATTTAACAAAATTAGCTTACATGCGATTCAGTCTGACCCATGGCCAATGATTTTTTGTGTTGAGACGCTATACTTTCCAGCTAAAAGAAATTTTTAGAAAGCGTTAATATTAATTTATTGTACTAGAATAGTAAACTACTTCTTCGTTTATGTAATTATGTGCTCAACCTATTAAAACCAAAAATATATAATATACCGAAAAATGTGCAACTCCTATATAAAAAAGTACAGAAAAGGTGGCCTTTATAATGAGCCTCTCCATTTAAATGACACTCTCCACTATAATGGCATAGTAGTCATTTTAATTCGGCGAGTTAAAATGGAGAGGAAGCCATTATAATAGCCATTTATTCATTTAAATTCACTTCATATATACACAAGTGTAATACTGTCTGGGCCGCGCGAGTTTTACCTTGTTAGACAGTATTAATCCAACACAAGAAAACTCCTGCGGCCCCCAGAATATTACACTTGTGAGTATATATGAAGTGAAATTAATTCAATAAATGGCTCTTATAATGGCTTCCTCTCCATTTTAACTCGCCGAATTAAAACGGCTACTATGCCATTATAGTGGAGAGTGTCATTTAAATGGAAAGGCTCATTATAATGGCCTACTTTTTCGCACTTTTTTATGTAGGAGTTGCACATTTTTCGGTATAATTATATATTTTTGTTAAAACTAGATTATTACTGCATTTGGATTCAATCACAACAAACGGTTGGGTTACCACAAAAAGTTATTAGCTTGGGGGCGATTTAACTAAAATTACCATTTTTTTTTTCAAATTTAAAAGAACGTTCAAAGCTGAAAAGTTTAAATTTTTCAATATCGTTTTTTTTAATAAAATTATTTTGGGTAATTTTTTTTTTATTTTTTAATTTTTTTCGTGCTTTGAAAAATTAAATTGTTGTATGAAGAAAGCAAGGTATTGTTGAGTAAAGCATGACCAAACCAACCCAAGTTCATAGTTTCAAATCACAAAATTTTGTTTTGAAATAGTGTACATTTTACGAATTTGTTTGTCAGTTTGTCATTAATTATTTTCAAAATTTTTGGTAATAAATTCTACTAGCTTTTACTTGCAGTCTCAGTAAAACCTAATTTTTACTACTAGATGGGACCCAAAAATTTTAGAGAGGAGTAGGAGTCTCTGCACACCCTAGTGTGCAGAAAATTTTAAATTTCAATTGAATTATTTTGTACATTTTAATAAAAACTAAAACCTGGATGACAAATTTTTCGACTCAAATGTAATTCATTATTAAATACGATACCCATTGTTGTTGCTGGTCTTCCAAATCTTTTAAAGCCAGGTCTTCCTGATAAATTCCTTCCGGGCTTACCCAGTTCGGGTCATCCCAGCGTTCAGGGATATTCGGCAAATGAACGGGCGGAAAAAACGCCATCTCTGTTTGGCTAAATTATATATTCAATTCTTTTAAAGTTTGCTATTTATAAAAAATGCAAGAATAGTCGTTTGCTTTATACAAAACATAAACCCAATCCAATCATTAAAGTAATTTGTTTTCTGTAATATCGATTATTTCACCTTTTGTTTAAAAATTTTACGGTCTAAAAAATCCTTTCCTTCTTTCCCGAAAATTTCCCGCTCTTCTAGGAATTCCACCTGCCCCATTTGAATTACTCAAATGAAGGTCTCTTCTCTTCCCATTTCTAAGCCAGTGTTTGAGCTTTTTTAATAAAATGCTACTAAAATTTATAAATAATTTGTTCGACAAGGTTTAGAGAGAACCGAAACACCGAAACCCCCTTCCCTTCCCCCAATATATCTCTTTTGAACCAAAACACCACTTGCGGCCTTTTTAATTAATTTTATATTGGTTGGCCGAGAATTTAAACCACTTAATTATAGCTTTAAAATACTATTTATTACGGATAAGTATCCCCAATCTCTTGGGAATCATATCGCTTATGATTTTTCCGGTTAAATTGAATCTATTGTGTGCTCAAAAACTATGTGTACTGGAAAAATTATAATAACACCCGGTTAACGACGTATAATCCTAACCGGTTTTTATTCAGGGGATGAGGGGTCTCAGAACAAAAAAAAAACGTGTACAAGTTTTGGGAGTGACAATTTTTTTAGTTGTAAAGCAAAATCATAAATCTGGTTGACTCAATATATAAAAAACGTATTATTCGACTTCAACCTAAAAAAATGTAGTAAATTTTTGTTCAGCTTAGCTAATTTTTGTTCAGCTTAGCTAACTTGTTGCGCACTGTTTTTATAACTTATTTTTGATTTACTATTTTTCGCATAAAAACTTTAATTTTTTAAAACTAATGTTATACTTATCAATTAAGATAATAATTTTAGTTTGAAATTTTTACAATAAAATTTTAAATAGAAAAATACGTATCAATGAAAATTTGAGAAAAAATGTACATACAAATCTAATAACTATTAGTTGCGAAATTCAGATTGATTAGCGAGGCGCGAATAAAGTTTTTATTTTAGTTGAATTAAAAATAGCTAAATTTTACTAGATCGAAAGTAGAGAATTTTCTAAAAGGAGAGTGACTGACAACCTACATTTTGACAATTACAGTGAAAGGTGGTGTTTGCTTCTATTATAGCATTATATTTAATACTTTACAGCAAAGACTAGTGTTAGATCGTAAGAAGCGTTAGGGTTGGTTTGGTTCATACTTATGTTAAAACGTCCTTTGGACAAAGTCCAAAGGACAAACACAGCGTATAAACGTATGTAAAAACGTCCTTTGGACTTTGTCCAAAGAACGTTTTTACATAAGATGAACCAGCCCTTAGAAGCGTAAGATCAAAAGCGCGAGTAGCGCCGTAAGTACCTACGAAGATCATCACCAAACAAACCAAGATTCTGAAGACAAAGGAACACGCGACAATGATGTCAAAACAATACCTGATAAATTGTTTTGACCCTAACCATCCCGGACATAAACATCTTCGAAGCAGCGCCAAGAAACATGAAACTAGATCTCGTCAACACCTATCGAGCATCCGTTGAGAAACTAATCGCTGGTGTCCCCAACGATAAAAACTCAAAAAGGCGAAATCTGTCTTACACAGACAGGCCGTAACCTCAGTGATCGCTGCATATGCTCCGAATCCAGTACTGGGACGTCGCCCACCAGAGATAGATAGTTCCGAAAGACTTACCGAGATCCAGCAGAACGACATTATCGCACTGAGGTCTGGATGCTGCAGACTTCTAAACTTTTATCAGCACAGGATCGACAGCAACATTCTAGACCGGTGCGCACATTGTATGAAGGGCCCCGTGACACAAAACACCTGTTCAGCTGCACAGCTAAACCCACGGCGCTGAGGCCAGAAGACCTATGGCGACCCCCTAAGGAAGCCGCATTATTCTTAAATCTTCTCAGACCCCCAGAAGGATGAGCGAGGAGGGCTACCAACAACAACAACAACAACGAAGCGGCAATATTTGAATGAATGAATGAAAAATGTTTATTGTACACGTTACATTAGTAACAAATAAGTACAATGTTTAAAAAATATATGAATCTAAAAAATTTATCACAATATCAAAAATGAATATTACCAAATATTAACAGAAACCGAAAGAAAAAAAAACATGTAAATAAGTTTAGTCAATGTAACGGTTGCAAAGGTTTCTTAAAATTTTAAGATTCACCGAGGTGAAATTCAAATTAAAAACACAAAACAGGTATTATAAAATTTATATAAGATGGCCATTAAAACGTTTAGTAAATATCGCAAGTGATTTTGATGAAACAATATTAGCAGGCAAAGAATTCCGGGCATTGATTACGCGATTTACAAAAAAATGTTTTGCTGCGTCAAGTTTATATTTTGAACCCACAATTTTAACCCCGTTACCCCTAGTGCGAGTATCTTTATTTACAACAAAAAAAGTTTTTGGTTCAATATCTACTAATCCATTTATTATTTTGAAACACATCTTTAAGTCTGTTTTTCATTGGCGAGACTGAATTTCAAGAGTGAATCTGCTATTCTAGTCTCATAATCAACATTTGGAAAAGAGCATCTTAAGTACAACCTTTTTGTAAATGTTTTTTCTACATTTTCAATGCAATAGATGTCTTTTTGATAAAACGGAGACCAAACATAGGATTCAAATTCGACAAGTAGGCGAATGTAAATTTTGTAGTCTTTTAGCAGCAATGCCATATTTTCTGTAGTAAAACATCGAAAGAGAATACCTTTTCTGTTTACAGCTTTTGCCGAGATTTTTGAACAGTATACGGAGAATTTAAGATTTTTTGATATTGTAATTCCTAAATTCTTTACGACAGAGGTTTATTAAATAATTAAATTATCAAGAGTGTAATAAGCATTGGAATTTTTGCTCCAACAGCCAAAACACTACATTTTTCAATGGCAACGTTAAGTTGCCAGTCAGAAGATTAATTGCAAAAATTATTTAACGAAGGTTGGAAATCATTTTTTTATAAAAAGTTTTCATAGGCTATATACATTTTGACATCGTCAGCAAATAATTAAATGTTTGAATCAGGCTCTAAAGATTCTGGCAAATCATTTATGTACAAAATAAATAAAAGAGGTCCCAGCACGCTTCTCTGAGAGACGCCGCTGCTAACATGCTAGGTTTTTTTTATGCCAAATCAACGCCACTGGCGCCTAGAATTTCCTGCTGGCGCCTAAAATTTTGGGTCTAGGCGCCAACCTGGCGCCTAGATTTTGCATAAACGTATTTTTTAACAGTTTTTTTAATAAATTAGACAGAGAAAGAACACAAAATTTTTAAGGTTTTAAAAGAGTAATTTTTAAAATTTTTTCTCGCGCTTCGCTTTGCTCAGCGCGTATTGTTTTAATTTATCTACAATTTAATCCTTTTTTATGATATATATATAATATATATATGTAAAGATTTAGGTAAAAGTTCTAACTGGTTACATTTTTTAATTAAAAAAACTTATTTAAAAGTAAAATTCTAAAAACACCTATTATTAGTTTTGATTAAAACCTGAAAATAACTTCTGAGAAAATCCTTTTTTGCTTGCACGGATATTTCAAGAATTTTCAAAGTGTTAAAAAGAATTTAATTTATCTTTAAAATGTTGAGCTTCAAGCTGTCTGTAAGGGAACTCCGCTTTGTGGAGCTACGGAGCAATCCACGTCCACGAGAATTTCACGGCCCACCTGTGGTTGTACTAATTTTGTGAATAAAGAAACAAACCTATGCTAGAGATTGTTTAGTAAAAATTTTTTTGTAAACTAAAATTTTTCAAAACTTATTAAAGGCAATTTAAACAAACTGTAAAAATGCGAATAAAATAAATAAAACATTTAAGCTTGAATAAGCTTGAAATCAAATATTTTAGGGAAGGAACCTCAAAGCTCCCTCCGCTATAAGTGGCCGAGGCTCCATAGCATGATGTGGGAGGGTATATAAAATTATATAAATTACATAATTTTTGAACAAAATTTTACGCATTTCAAGTTGAGTATTGAGATGGGCAAAATTAGTCGTTTTTTAAAATTAGTTGTACTACTATACAACACGAAATGTTTGACTACAAAAGCCATCTAAAAATATGCATATAATAAAAAAAACTAATAATATGTGGCCTTTTTGTGAAAATAGAAAAAAAATTTATGTTATTGGCGCCAAGATTTCTGGGCTGGCGCCTAAAATTTGGAGGCTAGGCGCCAGCTGGCGCCTAGGTGCTGGCGAAAAAAAAAAACCCAGCTAACATGTATTAGTGGCTCGCTGTTCTAAATTTTTCTTCTACATTATTATTGGCGCTGGTTGACATTGTACTCTCTTCCTACCCAAACAAAACCCTTATTCAGAAAACCCCATAATTTCTATGAAATTTAAAAAACGTACATAATTAACCTGTATTGGCCAGTCATAATTAAACTCTTTTAGTCTTAATTTCTTTCTATAATCAGAGAAATGAATTGCTGAAAATTGGTTAATTTTGCTATCCTGTACTGTAGAAAACTTTTTTAGCAGCCAAATAACTTGCTTCCAAATTTTTATATATAATTCTATTGCTGTATATATTTAGTTTGCTCTTCAATGCTAAAACTTTAAAAACTTTTTTTGAATATCATATTTCTTCTCCGCAAAAATTTAAACAAAGAAAACAGTAAATAAAAATCACTTTAACGAGCCGTTTTATCGCAAACCAAAATTGGTTTCAGTTCTTATGTGTAAAGTAAACAAATCAAGATATTTTTCTAAAATATTCACCAGATTTTTTTACGGTTTTCTTTTAAATTTTCTTACTATTAACGAATGTTACCTAGCAAAAAATGTATTAAAACGTCTTTATTATTCACAATATATCTATGGAGCGAAGTTAATTAGCGATAAAGGTCACAAATCTCGTCACCGGCGCCGAAAAACTAAGGTTATCCACTATTTCTTCATATAGCGTGTTTTTCGCGGGGATATGGCTACTCAAAATATGGACAAAAAAGCCAAATTTCGCACAATGTAATGTTAAGTACAAAAAACCCCGACCACAAACAGACCAAGAAAAATTACAAAAGTTAGCTTTGTTGTCCATACTTTTTAGAGAAGTCACATTCCTGCGAAGAAAACACATGCTATAAAGAAATAGTGGATACAAAACTAACGTAAAAAGAATTTTTTAGCTGGCATATTATTTCAATAACAATTAACAAAAAGGTTTGTTTAGACGATATCATATAAATGCATAAATAACATAACATTCCATAAATAAAATAATAATCTTTTTGTATAAATCGAAAAAGAAACAATAGTAGCCTCATACAAAGCTATAGGGCGACCCATACTCAACTACGGAACACCAATATGGTCACCAAACCTTTCAAAATCCCATTACCAGAAACTTCAATCAACACAAAACTCAGCCCTCAGGATAGCAACTGCTTGTCACAAAATGGCCTCACTAGATCATCTTCATCAAGAAACTAAAGTACTACCAATTGAAAACCACACATCTCTCCTTGCAACACAATTTCTCGCCAAGACTATGCAACAGACTCACCCATCCAACAAAATCACAGCAAACAAATTGAGGCCAAGAGAAATGAAACACACCCTCCAATCAAAGTATGGCCCCATAGCAGAAAGTTTCTTCAACCCAAATCTCACCGAAAAAGCCATCAGGACTAACATTCACACCTATTTCGTAAAAGAATCTCTATCTCACTCAACTCCAACCCAATCCTCTACTAAAAAGCAAACCCCATGAAATACACAAAAGTGAACAACACCTTCCCAGAAAACTAAGAGCACTCCTGTCACAACTAAGATCCGGATTTTGTCATCATCTAAATTCATACAAATCAAGAATAAACCCAGTAATCAAAAATGAATGCCCAAAATGCCACTAGAAACCGCATGATGTCCATCACCTTTTCAACTGCACCAAAAATCCTACCACACTAAAAGTAGAAGACCTATGGTTTCAACCATACATGGGAAAACTGGTCTGGAGTGGGGGTCCCGGGGGGTCGGGGCTCGTTTTTTTCTGGGGCATTTGTTGTGGGGGTGGTTTTGGGGGTTGGGGTTGGGGGGGGGGGGTTTTTTCAAGAATACATGAAATTAATTAATTAAAAAAAGAAGAATGAGAAACGGTGAATAATTATACGGGATGATATGTGTGGATCCTAACGACATGCATACGTATGCGTATGCATGTTTTTTTATGCATATGGTTGCATTTTTTTCGAAAAATATGCAACCGTATGCATGTGATTTTATAAATTGGCAAACGGTTGCATGGAAAACCATGCAACCGTATGCAAAATATGCATACGTATGCATAATTTTTTAAAATCACATGCAAACGGTTGCATGTAAATTTAAAACACATGCAACCGTTTGCATGTGTTTTTAAATTACATGCAACCGTTAGCATGTGTTTTTAAATTACACGCAACCGTTTGCATGTGTTTTCAAATTACATGCAAACGGTTGCATGTGATTTCGAAACTTATGCATACGTATGCATGTGTTTTTAAAACACATGCAACCGTTTGCATGTGTTTCAAAAACACATGCAAACGATTGCATGTGTTTTAAAATTTAAAAAAAAATCCGTAAGAAATTTTTTTATTAAAAAATAACAATCTCTGTAAAAACACTTTGCAATTAATCTTTGGCCGTCAAAAGTGGTCATAACTTGCGCAATATTAGAGTAATTTTAAAAACCAATATATCAATTTGTTCGTATTTTAATGAAAAATACAATGATGTTTTTAGATTTTTAATTTTCTTATTTGTTTACCAGATAATTAACAATATAACAAAACACCAATAAAAAGCACAAAATATATTATTTTGAAACAAGCATAAAAGTGATATTTTAAATAATTCGTAGGAAAATAAATATAAATACATACAAATATATCAAAATAGGTCGACAATTCATTAAACTGAAATTGTTGTAAAATAAAAGGCAGAAATAAAAGCATTCTTATTTTTGTTTTAAAAATTTCGTTACAACAATAATGGCATGAGAATATGTAAGTGTTTTTTTCTATTTGCATTTAATCTTCAATATTTATCGCAAAATATTAAGAATTAAAATTACAAAATCACAAAATAATTCTAGAATAAAAACTTAAAAATAGGTACAAAATCAATAAAATTAAGAAGAAAGAGACAAAAAAAGCGTACGATTTTAATGATTTATTTTATGATACTTCGTCATTACTTGTCGTTTGTATATATGGAGTTGGTCCGGAGGGGGGGGGGAAACCAATAGGGGGGGGGGTTAAAAAAAAAGCAAAAACCCATATCGTTTTTTTCTGGAGTGCATTTACCCATATCGTTTTTCGATGAAGGAAAAAAGGTAAAAACACAATAGGTCAAAAAGCCCTTTTATTGCATTTTTTAGCTTTTTATTGCGTAAAACACCCATTTTGACCTCAAAACTTGAGTTTGGAGGCAGTTAGAAGTCATTTTAAAGACATTTTTCTTCATTTTTTTTTAAATTCGGGGGTTAACTTTTTCTCCCCCCTACACTTCTGACTGGAGGGGGGGGGGTTAACCCCACTTCTAAATTGGGTTAACCCCCCCCCCCACCCCCCCCGTGCCCATGTATGGTTTGTATATGTTTTTTATTCCAGGAAAGGAACGGTTTTAATTTAACCCACACTTGCAGGGGAAGTAAAATTTTGTTAAAACAATGAATTAATATAAAATAAATTTTTATTAAAATGATCTGTTTTTTGTTAGCTACTCGTGATTTTGATGATTGATTTTTTTGTGAAAACCTTACCCCTGCCCCTAATAGACCACAAATTTTGTTTCGTCAAAATATCATTAATGGTTCATGAGATATATATTAACTTTTAAAAATGATGTATTTCGGCGATTCTGTACTTAAAAGAAGTCTCAATGAGTATAAAAATTTGGGTTTAACATTTGGTGAAACATTTAACACCAAAAAATTGTCGTGCGGGCAGAAAACAGTCCACTATGCATTTTTATTTTTTTCTCATAAAAAAAGATCTAATAAAGCATTCTCAACAACTTTTTCAAACAGTCTCCTTTCAAAAACATAAAGGAAAACATTAAATCTGTTAAAAAACAAAAATATTTTAAACACCTTCCGTTTTCATCACTATAATATTAGAAACGGCGAACATCATTTTTATATGCTTTAAAAAACAGTGTTATAGCTATTTAAAAAAATTATATTTGAATGTGTATTAATATCAATATTATACATATTTTGTGATTTTTATTTTCGTTTTGTAATAGCAAGAATTAATTATCAGGTACACAAATAAAAAAAATTAAAAATCTATAAACACCATTGTATTTTTCATTAAAATACAAAAAAAATTGATATAGTGGTTTTTTTGAGAGAAAGCACATTGCATAAGGTTTTTAGAACTTTTTCTTCAATTTTTGTTTCGAGAGAAAGCACAGTTTATTATAAGGTTTTTAGAACTTTTTCTTCAATTTTTGTTTCGAGAGAAAGCACAGTTTATTATAAGATTTTTAGAATTTAAAAGGCCAACAATGTCATAGTAGTCCAGCGGTTAGGGCAAGATAATTGTATTTTGCTAGCCCCGGGGTTTGAGTCCCCTTTCGAAAAAGTGCTGTTTTTGCCTCTTTCTTCCTAATTTATTGATTTTGTATCTATTTTAAAATGTTAATTTTAATACTATTTTGTGATATTGTTTGTAATTTCATTATTTAAAAATTAATAACTATTAAACATTAAAATACGAATAAAAAAATTTACTTACATCTTTTTATGGCATTATTTTCTCTTTTCTAACGAAAATATAAAAAAACCTTTAATTCTGGCTGTTGTTTTAAAAAATTGTTAGTTTAATGAATTGTCGACCTATTTTGATATATTTGTATGTATTTATATTTATTTTCCTACGAATTATTTAAAATATCACTTTTATGCTTGTTTCAAAATAATATATTTTGTGCTTTTTATTGGTGTTTTGTTATATTGTTAATTATCTGGTAAACAAATAAGAAAATTAAAAATCTAAAAACATCATTGTATTTTTCATTAAAATACAAACAAATTGATATATTGGTTTTTAAAATTACTCTAATATTGCGCAAGTTATGACCACTTTTGACGGCCAAAGATTAATTGCAAAGTGTTTTTACAGAGATTGTTATTTTTTAATAAAAAAATTTCTTACGGATTTTTTTTTAATTTTAAAACACATGCAATCGTTTGCATGTGTTTTTGAAACACATGCAATCGTTTGCATGTGTTTTTGAAACACATGCAAACGGTTGCATGTAATTTAAAAACACATGCATACGTATGCATAATTTTTGAAATCACATGCAACTGTTTGCATGTAATTTTAAAACACATGCAAACGGTTGCATGTAATTTAAAAACACATGCAAACGGTTGCATGTAATTTAAAAACACATGCAAACTGTGTCATGTGTTTTCAAAAACACATGCAAACGGTTGCATGTGTTTTAAAATTACATGCAACCGTTTGCATGTGATTTTAAAAAATTATGCATACGTATGCATATTTTGCATACGGTTGCATGGTTTTCCATGCAACCGTTTGCCAATTTATAAAATCACATGCATACGGTTGCATATTTTTCGAAAAACATGCAACCGTATGCATAAAAAAACATGCATACGTATGCATGTCGTTAGGATCCACACATATCCCGTATAATTATTCTCCGTTTCTCATTCTTCTTTTTTTAATTAATTAATTTCATGTATTCTTGACCTAGCTAATAATTTTAGTGTGTTATAAAATTTTTCTAAATCATTATCCTAATAAGTATTCAAGAATTTGAATAACCACAATTTAATTATAAGTATAATAATGATTGGAAACTGTCAATACTAAAATGTTTATTAATCAGCAACTGAAAATAGAACATTGTTAAATATTTGGAAACAATATAATATATTTTTATTATATCTTGAATGTATCGTATCGTAATTAAGCATAGACAAAAATAAAAATCAAAGATACTACAAAAATACTATAAGACAGCATACTGTAAGATTCTTCACATATTTTAGGTTAAAAAATCTACAAAAATAATGTGGGGTCGCATATTGGACGTATATACCACTATGACACCTAAATAGTTTGTTTTTGTAATTCAACAGCTAAGAGACATTGTGTTTACGAACTATTTGTCGTTTAGATTCAACTTTGAATATTTTAGCTTTTTACTGTATTACTTTAGTTTTATCCTAGTCAAAGTCAAGTGTTTAAAATAACAATCACCTTATGGTATACTGCTTAATAAAGGCCACTTCATCATTGTTTCGCGAATGTATTTTATTGTGAAAAATCATAATACAACAATAAAACAATAGTTATTTAATCTTATTTACTTAATTAAAATATTTTAATTTTTGGTACAGTTAACAGTACCCAAATTATCACAAAATAAACAGAATAGTATCTCCACCAATGCAGTATCTAATCTAGAGATAATTATTATAAATAAAATAATTTGTATTTAAGATATTATTAATAAAATAATAAACTATACAGCCTTTGCATAGGTAAAAATACATTTCAATTTATTTAAACCAAAACTAACCAACTTGTCATATAAGGCTATTTCTATACACATGATCAATCTAAGCACAAAACAATGATTAATAAATACAATATAGTAGGTACCCTGTTGACCAGCAAGAAAGCAAAACGTACTAAACCAAATCAATCAAATACAATACATTTTGTACAACAAAATATGTGCAAAAGCGATTTTTTTTGTAATTACATTTAATTAACAGAAAAATCGATCCATACGAAACATTTTTAAGTGAATGATGAGCTAGGAGTCTTAGCTACTTTTTCGACGACAACGAAATTTAATCGTTATCGTGCAACTATTGTTTCGCCAGAGTTACATATTTTATGTTTAATGAATATTACACATAAAAATTCACCCAAAAACAGATGCATGTACATTATTTAAAAAAAATGCCACAATTAAATTAAAAATAGCAACATTATAACAAAATTAAAAAAACTTATGTATAAAATTATAAGCACTCTTCTGCAAAAACGTATAAAACACCATACGGTAATAAAATTTATACCATTTAAATCATAACGTTGAAAAATAAAACTGCATCATTCTAATTTATATTAAATAGTTTAGTGCAAACAAATGTGCATAAAAGCAATATTGTTCCCAAGGGTTTAAAGCTCCAGAGCAAAAGCAGACCAGTTTTTTTGGAGTTTTTTGGCCTTGTGCTAAAAAGTTATTGTAAAAAGCTATCGTTTCGCCTTATTTTTCAAGTTTTTTTGTAAACCACAAATATTTCAGAGTTGACTAAGCTTTAACTCACTTATAATATAAGTGATGGAGCTGCGGAAATCTTACCGATTCAGATGACCAAATTTCTGGAGAATTATATTTATAGATGGTCCACCCCATACATGGGCAAGTTGGTCCGGAGTGGGGGGGGGGGTTAAACCCCAAATTAGGGGGGGGGGTTAAAATCCGAGAAACGCAAAATACCCATATCGTTTTTTTTTCTGGAGTGCATTTTACCCATATCGTTTTTCGATTTTGAAGGAAAAATAGGTAAAAAACGCTAATTTTAGGTCAAAAAGCCCTTTTTACTGCATTTTTGAGCTTTTTACTGCTTAAAACATTCATTTTGACCTCAAAACTTATGTTTGGAGGCAGTTAGAAGTCATTTTAAACACTTTTTTTTTCATTTTTCCATAATTGAGGGGGGGTTAATTTTTTCTCCCCCCCACTTCTGAGCGGGGGGGGGGGTAAACCCCCTTTCTCAAAATTGGGGGGTCAACCCCCCCCCAACCCCCCCCCCCGTTCCCATGTATGGTCTACCCCCCCCCTAGCCTCAAAATTTTGGGCCCCCCTCTAAAAAAAAAAATCCAGGGGCCCAGTTCCCCCCAAATTTTTTAAATTTTTTACCTCTGACCCCTCTAGATTTTGAAATCTGACCCCCTCCCCCTCCCCCCTCTCGAGAAAATTTTTAAGTATTTTTTATACTAAATTTTCTTTCCTAAAAATGTAATTTTCAACACACAATTTATCTTTACACCCCTTTTATACAAGAATATCGCTTTTTATTTAATAAAATGTAGTATTATCTTATAGAAAAACTATTACTAAACCTTTAATGGTTTAAAAGTATTTTGCTTCCGACATTCAAACTTCACCGGACCCCCCTCTAGGGTTAGAATACAGGTAGACCCCCCCTAGATTTAAAATGTAGTTTCTACCCAGATTACGCCCCAAGCTTGGTGACCGTGTTCATCTATGATTATATTTGAAAAAATAAGCATCACTACTAAATGCGCACATTTTTCTTTGTAGATTAATGAAACTTTGTAGAAACAATTTTTTGCTTTTTATACAAAATTTTAGAATAGATAGACCAATAGACTCCTTTCGTGTTTTTGTGTTTTTAATAAACTCTTAGTGTTCACTTCCTAAAATCCGGCTTTGTCGGACTCTAGAAAGCGGATTGTCCCATCGCTTTTCGCCTGGCATGTATAAAAATACTTTTTCATGGATTCACTATTATAAAACAAAAACATAAACGTATGAATAAGGCATAAATTGTTAAAATTAAGTAAATTGAGTAATTGAGTATAATATTTTAAAAGTCATAAGTATAAAGATTTACATTTTTTAACAAATCAAACCATGCACCATATACAGAATCTACAAGCCGTGTCAGTCATAGAAATTTGACACAGAATATTTTTTACATTTTTTAAATAATACTGTCACAACAGACAACTGGAGCTGGACGGACACTTTTAACTCTCCTTTCTGGATTTAGAATTATTTTCCTCGTCCGAATCGTATTTGTGGTGTGTTTCTCCGGGTTTTAAAAGACGGCCCACCACTGGATATTTTTCTGTAAAGTTTAATATAGGTATTAGCAAAAATACGTGTGAAATAGAGTTCAGACATAAATCTAACACCAAGCTACGAAGCCGAACTAAACTGTTATTATATGTGTGACATCTGAACTCGTTTGGACCACTAAACCACACACTTTCTTTTTCTAAGTTTTCGTTACTGTAAAAATCAGCGAGCGAAATGCAAAAACTGTTCTTATTGATAGAAGAACGTACAACTTATAAAACAGTGAAAGCCAAACTGCCTTTCAGTCCACCGAACCGATGTATTTTTGAAAGGTCAGTTTAAATAAATAAATAGTGAGCTAAGATTCCCCTAGCGTTAAAATTTTGCCCCCCCTGAAAAAAAAATTGCAAGCCCCTCCCCTTCCCCGAATTTTTTGAATTTTTTACCCCTGACCACCCTCTAGATTTTAAAATCTACCTCTTCCCCCTTCCCTCCCCTACTAAAATGTTTAAGTACTTTTTTATTTTCTTTCAAAATCGTAAATTTTTAACACAACTTCATGTTTTTACACCCCTTTTAAAACAGAATATCACTTTTTATTCCATAAAACGTAGTATTATCTTACAACAAAAACTAGTATTAAACCATTCATGGTTTAAAAAGTATTTTGCTTCAACCACGTGGATCCCACCTAAACTAACCCCCCTCTAGGTTTTAAAACCCAAGTCGACGAAGAGTCCTTCTCAACCATAGGGGTGAAACTTTTTGGCCCCTCCTGCCTTGTCTTAGCGCCTGCCCCTTTCATAATCTGCATAGGGAGGGTAAGTTTTTTTAATACAACAACAACCTATGATGACACCATTATCGGGAATTTTTTTGCAGTTTTTAGCCTATTTCAATGTACTGTAAGCCATTTTAGACCTATTTTACCCTATTTTCGCTTTTTTATCCTTCCCTTTCTTTTCTTTCTTCTCTGCTTGCCCCTCACCCATTTCATCTAAATTTTACCTATTTCCGCTGAACAAAATAACAAGGTTGGATCTCGTACCACCATCATTCCAAGATCTTTCTATTTCTTTACACCCTTTTTTCTCGAAATTCCTAAATGAAACCATAAGTGTCGGAGTTTGGAGGGGATGGGGGTGTTGCAGACATGTGCACTGCCCCCCCCCTGGGTTTTATTGGATGGGGACGGGGGGCAACTTTTTGAAACGGAGGGGGGCAATAAAATGGGGGATGGGCAAGCAGAGAAGAAAGAGAAAAAAGAAGGGAAAAGGGACAAAAAAAGCGAAAATAGGGTAAAAATAGGTCTAAAATGGCTTACAGTACATTGAAATAGGCTAAAAACTGCAAAAAAATAATGGCGTCATCATAGGTTGTTGTTGTTGTATTATCTAAAACTTATCTTCCCTATGCAGATTATGCAAAGGGCAGGCGCTAAGACAAGGCAGGAGGGGTGAAAAAGTTTCACCCCTATGGTTGAGACTCTTCGTCGACTTGGGGTTTTGAAACCTAGAGGGGGGTTAGTTTAGGTGGGATCCACTGTCTGAAGCAAAATACTTTTAAACCATTAAAGGTTTAATAATAGTTTTTTTTATAAGATAATACTACATTTTATTGAATAAAAAGTGATATTCTGGTTTAAAAGGGGGTGTAAAAACATGAAGTTGTGTTAAAAATTTACGTTTTTGAAAGAAAATAAAAAAGTACTTAACATTTTCTCGAGAGGGGAGGGAGGGGGAAGAGGTAAGATTTCAAAATTTAGAGGGTGGTCAGGGGTAAAAAATTCAAAAATTTGGGGGAAAGGGGAGGCCCCCCTGGATTTTTTTCAGGGGGGGGCAAAATTTTAACGCTAGGGGGGTTGACCCCACTATTTATTTAAACTGACCTTTCAAAAATACATCGGTTCGGTGGACTGAAAGGCAGTTTGGCTTTCACTGTTTTATAAGTTGTACGTTCTTCTATCAATAAGAACAGTTTTTGCATTTCGCTCGCTGATTTTTACAGTAACGAAAACTTAGAAAAAGAAAGTGTGTGGTTTAGTGGTCCAAACCAGCTCAGGTATCACACATATAATAACAGTTTAGTTCGGCTTCGTAGCTTGGTGTTAGATTTATGTCTGAACTCTATTTCACACGTATTTTTGCTAATACCTATATTAAACTTTACAGAAAAATATCCAGTGGTGGGCCGTCTTTTAAAACCCGGAGAAACACACCACAAATACGATTCGGACGAGGAAAATAATTCTAAATCCAGAAAGGAGAGTTAAAAGTGTCCGTCCAGCTCCAGTTGTCTGTTGTGACAGTATTATTTAAAAAATGTAAAAATATTCTGTGTCAAATTTCTATGACTGATGTGTTGTAGATTCTGTATATGGTGCATGGTTGGATTTGTTAAAAAATGTAAATCTTTATACTTATGACTTTTAAAATATTATACTCAATTACTCAATTTACTTAATTTTAACAATTTATGCCTTATTCATACGTTTATGTTTTTGTTTTATAATAGTGAATCCATGAAAAAGTATTTTTATACATGCCAGGCGAAAAGCGATGGGACAATCCGCTTTCTAGAGTCCGACAAAGCCGGATTTTAGGAAGTGAACACTAAGAGTTTATTAAAAACACAAAAACACGAAAGGAGTCTATTGGTCTATCTATTCTAAAATTTTGTATAAAAAGCAAAAATTTGTTTCCACAAGTTTTATTAATCTACAAAGAAAAATGTGCGCATTTAGTAGTGATGCTTATTTTTTCAAATATAATCATAGATGAACACGGTCACCGAAGCTTGGGGGTGTTTACCCCGGGTAAATGACATTTCAAAATCTAGGGGGGGGGTCGACCCGGGGTAGAAGATTTTGAACCCTAGAGGGGGGTCCGGTGAAGTTCAATGTCCGAAGCAAAATACTTTTAAACCATTAAAGGTTTAATAATAGTTTTTTATAAGATAATACTACATTTTATTAAATAAAAAGCGATATTCTGGTATAAAAAGGGTGTAAAAACATAAATTTGTGTTAAAAATTCACGTTTTTGGAAGAAAATTTAGTATAAAAAAGTACTTAAAATTTTCTCGAGAGGGGCGGAGGGGGAGGGGGTCAGATTTCAAAATCTAGAGGGGCTCAGACGTAAAAAATTTAAAAAATTGGGGGGAACTGGGCCCCTGGATTTTTTTTCTAGAGGGGGGCCCAAAATTTTGAGGAGAGGGGGTAGACCATACATGGGCACGGGGGGGGGGGGTTGGGGGGGTTGAGACCCAAATTCTGAGAAGGGGGTCGTTTAACCCCCCCCACTTAAGAAGTGGGGGGGAGAAAATAGAGCCCCCCAATTTAGGAAAAATGAAGAAAAAAAATGTCTTTAAAATGACTTCTAACTGCCTCCAAACTTAAGTTTTGAGGTCAAAATGAATGTTTTAAGCAGTAAAAAGCTCAAAAATGCAATAAAAAGGGCTTTTTGACCTAAAATTAGCGTTTTTTACCTATTTTTCCTTCAAAATCGAAAAACGATATGGGTAAAATGCACTCCAGAAAAAAAAAACGATATGGGTATTTTGCGTTTCTCGGATTTTAACCCCCCCCCTAATTTGGGGTTTATTTAACCCCCCACTCCGGACCAACTTGCCCATGTATGGGGTGGACCATCTATAAATATAATTCTCCAGAAATTTGGTCATCTGAATCGGTAAGATTTCCGCAGCTCCATCACTTATATTATAAGTGAGTTAAAGCTTAGTCAACTCTGAAATATTTGTGGTTTACAAAAAACTTGAAAAATAAGGCGAAACGATAGCTTTTTACAATAACTTTTTAGCACAAGGCCAAAAAACTCCAAAAAAACTGGTCTGCTTTTGCTCTGGAGCTTTAAACCCTTGGGAACAATATTGCTTTTATGCACATTTGTTTGCACTAAACTATTTAATATAAATTAGAATGATGCAGTTTTATTTTTCAACGTTATGATTTAAATGGTATAAATTTTATTACCGTATGGTGTTTTATACGTTTTTGCAGAAGAGTGCTTATAATTTTATACATAAGTTTTTTTAATTTTGTTATAATGTTGCTATTTTTAATTTAATTGTGGCATTTTTTTTAAATAATGTACATGCATCTGTTTTTGGGTGAATTTTTATGTGTAATATTCATTAAACATAAAATATGTAACTCTGGCGAAACAATAGTTGCACGATAACGATTAAATTTCGTTGTCGTCGAAAAAGTAGCTAAGACTCCTAGCTCATCATTCACTTAAAAATGTTTCGTATGGATCGATTTTTCTGTTAATTAAATGTAATTACAAAAAAATCGCTTTTGCACATATTTTGTTGTACAAAATGTATTGTATTTGATTGATTTGGTTTAGTACGTTTTGCTTTCTTGCTGGTCAACAGGGTACCTACTTATATTGTATTTATTAATCATTGTTTTGTGCTTAGATTGATCATGTGTATAGAAATAGCCTTATATGACAAGTTGGTTAGTTTTGGTTTAAATAAATTAAAATGTATTTTTACCTATGCAAAGGCTGTATAGTTTATTATTTTATTAATAATATCTTAAATACAAATTATTTTATTTATAATAATTATCTCTAGATTAGATACTGCATTGGTGGAGATACTATTCTGTTTATTTTGTGATAATTTGGGTACTGTTAACTGTACCAAAAATTAAAATATTTTAATTAAGTAAATAAGATTAAATAACTATTGTTTTATTGTTGTATTATGATTTTTCACAATAAAATACATTCGCGAAACAATGATGAAGTGGCCTTTATTAAGCAGTATACCATAAGGTGATTGTTATTTTAAACACTTGACTTTGACTAGGATAAAACTAAAGTAATACAGTAAAAAGCTAAAATATTCAAAGTTGAATCTAAACGACAAATAGTTCGTAAACACAATGTCTCTTAGCTGTTGAATTACAAAAACAAACTATTTAGGTGTCATAGTGGTATATACGTCCAATATGCGACCCCACATTATTTTTGTAGATTTTTTAACCTAAAATATGCGAAGATTCTTATAGTATGCTGTCTTATAGTATTTTTGTAGTATTTTTGATTTTTATTTTTGTCTATGCTTAATTACGATACGATACATTCAAGATATAATAAAAATATAATATATTGTTTCCAAATATTTAACAATGTTCTATTGTCAGTTGCTGATTAATAAACATTTTAGTATTGTCAGTTTCCAATCATTATTATACTTTATAATTAAATTGTTGTTATTCAAATTCTTGAATACTTATTAGGATAATGATTTAGAAAAATTTTATAACACACTAAAATTATTAGCTAGGTCAAGAATACATGAAATTAATTAATTAAAAAAGAAGAATGAGAAACGTTGAATAATTATACGAGATGTCCCAAAGATGTAGA
>JASAMX010010300.1:0-13670 GCA_030248175.1 Microlaimidae sp. YZB2_3 | reverse complement strand
TTACTAGGTTCATTTAGTGCTGTCTTACCTGCTTGCCCCCCGTTTTATTGTCCCCCCCTTTTCAAAAAAGTTGCCCCCCTTAAAAAGCTCCCACCCGTTTTGACCCACCCCCCCCTATTATAACCCCGAGAGGGCAGTGTACAGGTCTGCTATCAGAAGTTAAAACGCTAAAATCTTTAAAACTAGGCTTAACAGAAAAGACCTTATACAATAAAATATGATTAAGAACTGCGGATTGGTTAGCTAAAACAGGATAAAATTCCATTATGTTCTGAAAGATAAAAGACGAAATTCCAATAAAAGACAAAATTCCAATATCTTCTGAGATCCGGGTACCTAAATGACAAATTGACTCACCTAAAAGCGGCGTTACAGCCACTACACTGATATTTATAAACACACTGATATTTATAAACCATATTATTTGGATCTTTATAGTTTATAAATACGTTAAAATTTGATGGACACCCCCCCTTTTAAATTTTGGTTGGGTATACCTCCCAAAATCCGGGAGGCTGTCCACTTATGGTGCAGTCCATCGCCCCCTCCAGCCTTGAAATTTTGGGTCCTTCTCCCTAGGAAAAATCTAGGCCCCTCCCGTCCCCAAGTTTTCAAATTTTTTACCCCTAACCGCCCTCTAGAATTTGAAATGTAACCTAACCCCCTCACCTTTGAGAAAATTTTAAATAATTTTTTATACTAAATTTTCTTCCAAAAGCGTGAATTTTGAACACAGATTCATGTATTTACACTCTTGTTATACCAGAATATCACTTTTAATTCAATAAAAAGTATTATTTATATAAAAAAAAAACAATTATAAAACCTTTAATGGTTTAAAAGTATTTTGCTTCAGACATTGGACCCAACCTGACCCTCCTCTATGTTTCTAAATTTTCTACCTCGGGTCGACCCCCCCTGCAAAGTCAAGGCGGTTTGATTCGACTCCCTAGGACCCCCCTACTAGATTTTGAAATATCGTTTACCCAAGGTAAACCCCTAGCTTTGGTGACCGTGTTTATCCATGACTGGTTGTGTGTGCCCCCTCATTATATTGCCCCCCCCGGCCCAAAAATGAAAAAGTACCCAAAAATTAGGGCAACATTTTCCATCATCGCAAATTTTTGCAGTTTTTAGCCAATTTCAATGCATTTTAAGGCATTTTAAACCTATTTTTTAAAATTTGGGGGTTTTTTGTCATTTTTTCCCTTTTTCCTTCGTTTTTTTTCTCCTTTTTCTCCCTGCTTTCGCCCCCGTTTTATTGCCTCCTCCCCAACTCGTTTCAAAAAAATTGCACCTGTGTCCCCATTTTGAAATTGCCCCCTCCAAAAAAAAAACCCCAGGGAAATGCAGTGCACTGGTCTGTACTTAATTTTTACAACTTTTAAAACCATAATAACTTTGCTAGGTTAGCTAGAATAGCTAAGGATAGTTGAAAACCATACATGGGCACGGGGGGAGGGTTGGGGGGCGGTTAACCCTTCTAAATTTTGAGATGGGCGGTTTAACGCCCCCCCCCCTTCACTCAGAAGTGAGGGGGGGAGAAAAGGTTAATCCCCCAATTTTGGAAAAGGGTCATTTCATGTCATATCAACAAATCAATTTAGCACACCATCTTCGATTTTGCTAAAATTTGGTATACTTGTAAACCCTATGCGCAATAAAAAAAATTTTTTAGCCCCCAAAACCTTTTGGTTTCAACGTTATTATGACCCCTTAAATTTGGGCTTTTGGCCCTGATTTCAACAGCACGTCCTATTTTCAAACAAGCATATTGGAATCATTGACAACAATAACCCCTGCAATATATATATATATATATATATATATATATATATCATTTGAAATCTAATTCCCAGCTCTATTAATGAAACTAAAATATAAATACCGTTTGGGGCCAAAAAAAGTTATAGTAAAATATAAAAAAGCGTTGACAATAAAAAATTCACCTTCACCGATTTTTATGGTTTTTTTACTGAGTAAAGATAAACACATTTGGGTACATGTATATAAAACTTCATGAGCGGAATTCGCCTTTATGGCTCACAATAAAGAAAAAAGTCATAATAACTTGTCAAAATTCAACAAGTTTTGACAAATATTGACTATTTATAACACTTAACTAATACTGTACAACAAACAACATCATGTTTAACAACAGTTCTTTAAGTTTGCTTGTCAAGATAATATTTTGAACTACTTTAATTTCAAATTTAAGCTGTCCTGTTTCACTGTGTGAAACAAAATTTGTAAAACAAAAATTGGTATTTGGCCTCATTTTGAGCACATAATGGGAAGATTATGATGAACTGGATTTTACCTTTTTTATGTTAGCAATTGCAGTGAGGCATATTCCATATTCCATTTCATTCTGTGACAGTTTGTAACCTCTTCCACTGCGTCCAGCAATTTTTAGATCAACTTTTTGAATGATTGAGCTACTACTACTACTACTAGGAACTACTTCAATATCTGGATAGTGTGAGAATGAAAATGAACCAAAAGGTCCTGGTGGCTTCAAAAAACTTAATTTTACTTTCCCTTGCTCTGAATCTACTGACAGAACTGAGGCTAAATACCATTGTGCAAAATATTTCACTGTCACATAGCCTTTGATTTGGCCAATATCCAATTCAGTTGAAGTGTCTTAATTTTAACCAACCGGCCGTCATTTGCCAGTGAGAATTCTTTCACTATTACACTGGTTTGCGATTAAGGGATAAATGCATGCAGCCTTTGCGTTCCTTTTATGGTGCATCCAAGTATAAATCTTTCTTCCAGAACTCTAAATTCAGCATCATACTGTTCTTGTGTTCATAACAAACTGTTAAATTTGCAACACAAGAACAGTATTATGCTGAATTTAGACTTCTTGAAGAAAAATTTAGACTTGGATGCACCACAAAAGGAACACAAAAACTGCATGCATTCATCCCTCAATCGCAAACCAGTGTAATAGTGAAAGAATTCTCACTGGCAAATAACGACCAGTTGGTGAAAATTAATGAAGGAGACACTTCAACTGAATTGGTATTTGGCCTCAGTTCTATCAGTAGATTCAGAGCTAGGGGAAGTAAAATTAAGTTTTTTGAAGCCACCAGGACCTTCTGGTTCATTTTCATTCTCACACTATCCAGATATTGGAGTAGTTCCAAGCAACACAATCATTCAAAAAGTTCATCTATAAATTGCTGGACGCAGTGGAAGAGGTTACAAACTGTTACAGAATGTAATGGAATATGGAAAATGCCTCACTGCAACATAAAAAAGACATAAAAACGCTAAAAATGCGCTAACATAAAAAACGTAAAATCCAGTTTATCATAATCTTCCCAATATGTGCTTAAAATGAGGCCAAAATACCAATTTTTGTTTTACAACTTTTGTTCCACACAGTGAAACAGGGCAGCTTAAATTTGAGATAAAAGTAGTTCAAAATATTATCTTGATAAGTAGACCTAAAATACTCATGTTAAAGATGATGGTTTTTGTTGTAAAGTATTAGTTAAGTGTTATAAATAGTCAATATTTGACAAAACTCATTGAATTTCGACAAGTTAGTATGACCTTTTTTTTATTGTGAGTCATAGAGGCAAATTCCGCTAATGAAATTTTTTTCAAAGTCAAAGTTTATTTATAGAAAAAAAACATCATGTAAACACCAAAAAATTTGCGTTGCGAACCAATTACAGTCACCACAAATAACAAAAACATGGTTTTTTTCCTTCTAGAATATGGCTCAAAGGCTTCAGAAAAAAATACTAATTTGAGCCAGGGGCGTAGCCAGGATTTCGGAAAGGGGGGTTGTACTCCATACAAATTTTTTGAAAGGGGGGGGGGGTTGTAGGGGGTTGTACTCCAAATTTTCAAAATACCGTAAAAAAGACATTAAAAAAGGGTAAAATTTTTTGCGCTTCGCGCTAGGTGATTCTTTTTGTTGTTATTTGCATTGTTTTTTTAAGTTAAACTTGAAAAATTTCCGGTTTAAAAAGGTATAACATTAAAAATCGTGCGATAGCACGAAAAAATTTTCTAAAATTGTCTTTGAAATTCATTAAAAACATCACTTAAATGTTGTAAAAAGGTATATAAATGTCGAGCGCTGAGCGGAGCGAAGCGCGAGGAAATTTTTTAAAATTGTTCTCTTCGGACCCCCAAATTTTTACCTCCGCCAACCCAAAAGGGGGGGGGGGTTGCCACCCCTACAACCCCCCCCCTGGCTACGCCCTTGATTTGAGCCATACACAAATTAAGTAAGTAAGGTGGTTTAAAAACATTTTAAACAATTAATTTTTTTAATTAATTTTTTTAATCTATATATTATTTATATTAACCTTTATTTTCATTATTATCTCGACGCTAAACACAACACTAATCTGACTTATTTAGGCAAAAGTTTTTATAAAGAGTTAATCAGCTGGCTGAAGTTTTTTTCTTAAAGGACCCAAAAGAAGTAGTTTAAATTTGTTCTTCAGACAATGAATTCCAATTTTTAACAACTTGGTTACAATAGAATTATTTTCTATTGTTAATTCTGCTTTTTTGAACTTTTAGTTTTGAAGAGTGACCTCTGGTGGGATTTTGATTTAAACTAAAAAAAAACTGGATTAAGACTTGTTTGTTTGTTTAAAATCTTATAGCATTCAGATAGATCAATATTATTTCTTTGGTCTTGAAGTGTGGTCAGATGTAAATGCTTAAGACCATAGGTGGGCAGCCTCTCGAATTTTTTTTTGGGGGGGGGGGGGGGGGGGGGTCAAATTTTAGGGGGGGGGTGTCTGGCAAAACCCAAATTTTGAAGGGGGGTGTACCCAATATTTCCGCGCTGCCTTAAAATGAGCTTAAAACGCGTAAAAAACGTAAAACAAGCTTATAAATGCTTTAAAAATGTGTAAAATTAAAATAAAACCTTATTGCAACTTATGAATTTTATTTTTTAATTCTTTTAATAATAATGTGTTTATATATTCTTAGAATTAGATTAGAAATCATAGTTTTTTTTAATAATTACGTAATAATAGAATAGTAATTATATTGTCTTGATTATAAAGTCAAGTATCACAAACTTTTTAATCTATAATCTTATATTTAATTAAAAGTTATATAGGTACATACATTGGCGTAGCCAAAGCCAGGGGGGTCAAGACCTCCCTTTTGGGTCGGCAAAGGGAAAAATTTGGAGTTCAACCCCTCTTTTAGGTTGCCAAGGAAAAATTTGGGGGTCTAGAACAGTGGCGTTGGCGTGCCCAGAATTTCAGTTGGGGGGAGGGGCGGTCTGGAGGGGTAAATACTAATTCTGAAGGGGGTTTGGGGGGCGGCACCCCCCCGGTAATGGGGGGGCTGGGGGGCCAGAGCCCCCCAGCGGGGTCAAGGGGCATAGCCCCTTGTCAGGGGATCCGGGGGGCAGAATGCCCCCCGAGGGAGAAAATTTTTAATTTAAGGCGCTAAAATACACTAGAAATTTTAATTCCAGATGATGTTTATTACAAAATTTAAGGTTTTTTTATCCTTTTACATTTAAAACAGGTGTTTAAAACGTTAGGTAATAAAAGGTTAATAATGTTTAATTAATGTTTTTTGAATAATAAAAGAAAAAATGAAGTATATGACATAAACAAGGTAATAAACACTCCGCGCTAAGCGCGGAAAATTTTTTTAGCCCTTTTATAACGCTTAAAAATTTTTCTCTGGGAGGCGAATTTGTGGGGGGTGTCCCCGGGTACCCCAAATTTAAGGGGGGCGGGGTGTCAGCAAAATCCGAAATTTTGGAGGGGGGGCACACCCCCCCAGCCCTCCCCCCCTGCCTACCTATGCTTAAGACGTTACGTCCTTCGTATGTTTTATATATAATTTTTTGCACCTTTTAAAAAGCCATCTTGTAAAACTACGTTACACGTTTTCAATGAGTTTGATGTCTTGTTGTAAAAAGGGATTGCATATCACGTATTCCAAAGTTGGCCTAACATATGAAGTAAAAGCTTTTATTAAATTTTGTTTTGAACTTGATTTAAATGTCCTAAAAATCAATGATGTCGTTTTCAATGCCTTTTTAGCAATAGTTTTACAATGATCAGAAAATTGAAGATTTTTTTAAATTTGAACTTCCAAATCTTTTACTAAGCCAGTTTTAGATAATTCGTTACCGTCTATAGTATAATCATGTTAATTATTTTGATTTTTTGTTGATATATGCAAAACCTCATAGTTAGTTTCAGACAATCTTAATTGCCAGTTTTTTGGACCAAGCCAAGCCGTTATATTGTTTAAGTCTTCCTGCAATTGATTTCTTTTTTCTAATACATCTTCACAAGTAAAACTGGTGTAAACCTTCACATTATCAGCGAAAAGTTTAATATGCGAGTGTTGAACTTGATTTACAATATCATTGATGTAGATATGCATGTACCCAAATGTGTTATCTTTACTCAGTAAAAAATCATAAAAATTGGTGATGATGATTTTTTTTGTTGTAATTTTTTTTATATTTCACTATAACTTTTTTTAGGCCACAGTATTTTTATTTTAGTTTTATTAGATAGAACTGGCAATTAGCTTTCAATTGATATATATTTTACAGGAATTATTGCTGTTAATGATTTCAATATGCCTGTTTGAAAATAGGACGTTCGGTCGAAATCAGGGACGAAAGCCCAAATTTAAGGGGTCATAACTTCGAAACCAAAAGGTTTTGGGGGCTAAAATTTGAAATATTTCTTATTGGGCATAATATGGTTTGCAAGTATGCCGAATTTCAGCAAAATTGAAGTTGGTGCGCTAAATTTTATTGTTTTTTTTTTCAGTTGATTTGACATGGAATGACGAATGACCCAAAAGTGAAGAAAAAAAATTTTAAAATGACTTCTAACTGCCTCCAAACTTAAGTTTTGAGGTCAAAATGAATGTTTTAAGCAATAAAAAACTCAATAATGCAATAAAAAAAGGCTTTTTGACCGAAAATTAGCGTTTTTTTACCTATTTTTCTTGAAAATCGAAAAACGATATGTGTAAAATGCACTCCACAAAAAAACGATATGGGTGAAATGCGTTTCTCGGATTTTCACCCCTCCCCCCCCCAACTCCGGACCAACTTGCCCATGTATGTTTGAAACCGATATGCAAAATTAAGATATAATATTAGAGTGAATAAAAAATCATTAAAAAATCAAATTTATTTTTTTAGGGTGCTAATAAAAATCAAAAGGCTCCTGATGGAACATTTTATACTGATTGTGCTGAAACTTCCGAAATCCGAGCTTTATTGATTTAACCAATTGTTTAAGATATTAAACAATATTAGATTCTTCGCTGTTTTGCTGGTCAATGCTAAATTTATAGTTGTTGACGTTTGCTATGAACTTAACGTTGGGTTTGTGGTTTTTAAGATCAAAAAATATCGAGAATTAAAATTAAATATAAAAAAACTGACAATTATGACAAAAAAAAATTTTGTGTTTAATTTTAAAATAAATACTAAAAAAATGACATTTTAATCAATAATTAAAGTATGCTGATTACAAATAACCTTTAGTAGCGCCAATTGCGTGTAACGTACTCTTTTGTTTTTTCATTTCAGATAAATTTACCAAACAATTTTATTGTTAAATCATTATATAATGCATTTCGTTAATTGTTAAAAACTTTAAAAATAATCGTAAATCGATGTAATTTAGTTATGCAAACTTGTTTTTAATTTTTTGATTATGATCATGATCATCTTAACATAAAAAAAGTTTTAGGTTTTCTGAAAGCTGTTCCACAAAAATACGTTAGTGTTAGCCTATTAAAAAATAACTAAAAAATACTCATATTTGGTATTTGACTAGACAAAATTTAATTTTTCTGGTTGGTGTCGTGTTTTGCCCTTTACTTCAACACTGGTGACTGGTAATTCCAAATGGGTTGTGTTTCTAACTTATCAAATTAGCAACAAACACATAGAGGTCTAAAATTTAAAATGCTTATTTCTACAATCCTTTCTTAATTTCATGTTTATCTTACTAAGAATATTTCAATGTCGATGGAGAAATAAATAATATAATAGCAATTTTTTAATTGTTTCCATCTGTTATTTATTGCAATTGTAACAAAAGTAATCAAAGTGCTTATTTATGACATGGGTATTGTTGTTTGTACCTCGCAGGGACGTACCCAGAGTTTCATTTGGGGGGGGAGGGCGGATTGTAGTACAAAAAAAAATTTCGGGGGGGCCCTTAATTTTTGAAAACGTTAAAAAAGCAGGGATAAACGTAGATAAAGCTTATAATACACTGTTTTTGGCCTAATAACCTATTATCTAATGTTTTTAGCGATAAAAACATGTTTTCTTAGTTAAAAATTACATTAGCACACATTGGCAGAGTCTAGATTTCACAAAAAAGGAATTAGAGACCTTCCAGACCCTTTAGCTACATCCACATAAGCACATTAGCAGCATCTCGACTCCATGTTATTTAGGGTAACTACCTACATAGATGAACAAGGGGGGTAGGGTGGGGTCCACCTCCACCCCCCCTAGCCTCGAAATTTTGGGGGGCCCCCTAGAAAAAAATCCAGGGCCCCCCAAAATTTTTATACTAAATTATCTTCCAAAAACGGGGATTTTAACAAAAATTCATATGATTTTACACCCTTTTTATACCTAAATATCGCTTTTTATTCAATAAAATGTAGTATTATCTTATAAAAAAACTATTATTAAACATTTATTGGTTTAAAAGTATTTTGGAATTAGTTTTGGAAATTGGACCCCACCTGACCACCCTCTAGGTTTTAAAATCTTCCACCCCGGGTCGTCCCCCCCTAGAAAGCTAGGGGGGGTTTGACCCCACCCTAGGACCCCTCTCCTAGATTTTGAAATGTCATTTACCCAGGGTAAACACCCCCCAGCTTTTTGACCGTGTTCATCTATGCCTAGCTACCTACCTATATGAAAAAAATCCGAGCCAATGCTATAGGCGGCTGGAAAATTTAGGAGGGGGAGGTACATAAATCAACCAATATGATTGTTTGTTTTGCTTACTGTGTAGTACTTATTACTTATAAAAAATATTGTACTAACTTTGAAATAACATTAGCATTAGGCAAGATAAATAGCGAGATATATGTATGTATACTATAGAAAGTTACCGCTGAGCGAAGCGGAAATAAATTTTGGTCTTGGGGGTCAATTGGGGTACTAAAATTATTTTAAAGTTGGGCGCCGAGCGATTAGCGAGGTGCTAGAAAATTTTGAATTTTTAGCCTCAGAAAACCCCCAAATTTTACTATCTGGCGACCATTTCGGGGGGGGGGCGGCCGCCCCCCCCCCCGCCCAACCACTATCCTTAGTTTTTTCCTCCTGTCCGACCGTTTCGGGTTGGAACGGCTGCCTCCCCGCCCCCTGGTTCCCTGGTACCTCGGCCACGAATTGCCAGTTAAGAAGGGGGCGCGGTTAGCGTTTTCATCTTGACACCTCTCCAGGATAATTAGCGAAGTCTAATCCGCAGTATCAAAAAAATTAGGGATCAAAACTCATTCGAAAAAGCTAAATAAAATTTGTAAACAATCAGTCAATCCTCAATAAGTTTGCAGTCCCCACGGCGGATAATTTTAGTCTTCCAACATAAGGGTATTTTTGTCATTCTGTGCAATTATTTATTATCCTGTGTATTTGTTTCATCCTATGTTTCTAATTTTTGCATTTTAAATTTTATGTGATATTTTCATAAAATAAACTGTTTTACAAACAATACAAACATGTCACAAAATAATATTTTGTCTGGTTCAACATTTAAGATACTTTATTATTTATTTATTGTTTACTTAATTTATTATTTAACATTTAAGATACTTTATTATTCATTTAAGAAAACAAACATTTTATTCAAATTATTATTCCGAAAACCTAATATAAAAAGTCCTGTATCTTAGAAGACGCATTCATAAAGCGCGATTAATTTGGGATTACAGGAATAACAATTCGTCGGCTTATTGCCACGTCGAAATTGACCAATTACAATAGTGTTACCAATTACGAAGGCGGATGTAGTGTTTTCATAGAAAACAAGCGTCATTATTAATATTTTTTTATTCAAAGCTAAACGCGCTTTATAAAAGCGGCTTTATTTTATTTTTTCGCGTTCGCATGGTGTTTCTTGTTTTTTAACTTAATAATTATTTTTCTTTTTGTATTTGCTTGATAAGTTTTGTTATGTATAAGGACGTATTTTATTTTGCATACTGATGAGCTCAAAAATAAGATAGGTCATTAAATAATTTTATTCAAAATGTTTTTTGTTTTATGTTTGCTCAGTTATTTTTTGTTAATTTTTACGTTTATTTGCCTTCGCAGGAAGGGACACTGGCATAAAGCTTAATAATAAAAAGTGTCTATGCTTGGAGCGAAACACTTTTTATGCTTTTTTAGACAAAAAACTTTATTAATTTACCAAGCATTATTTTGATTCCAAATTTATTATTTTCATAAACATGAGGGGCATGTAAAAATTTGTTAGTTTTCTACTTGGTTAATTTTAAGATTAATTTTTTTACAAGCCTTTGTGGTATGTTTGTTTTTTGTTTTCAACTCTTTTTTTCATTATATGATTGCTGTTTTCAATTAGATACACAAGTTTTTTTTAATCAAAATTTAACCAAAAACAAAAATATTCTGACCTTTTTGGTTTTTTTTTCGTGAGAAAAAGATGCTTGTATTTTGCTTTTGTTCTTCGTTCAAAAATTGTTAAACTTACCAGCATAGGTGAAGTGTAAAAAAATTAGCAAAAATAACTTGCGCCATTATAATAACATGCTTTAGGAATTGTTGACAATAATAAACACATGTGTCGTATTCTTGTTTTTATCTCACCCGGTTATAATAAAATATATTTTATGATAATAGATTATTTTTTTTATTGGGAATCACGCGAACATAGCACAACTCGTTTATTATTTTGATAGGTTCGAACATAGTAAGCCCAGTACCAAAACTTTCGGCGACCGAACAACATCTTTTAGCGTTTTGGAACTAAGGAGTGTCCTTTATTTTAGGATTAAAATTAAAGGGTTTGGCCATGGAATCGCTCTTATTTAATTCAAGCTAATTTTAATGGCCTAAGGTATTACGAATTATACCCCAATCACTTTCTTCGTTCTCCTATATCTCTTACATCACAGTATTATTTGAACCTCAGAAATATTAGCACAAAAACAAAAAAAACCAGCTGGTACCTGAAAATGGACCGGGCAGCCAGCCAGGCGTCCGTGGTGAACCTGGACGATTCAGTGAACCCCCCTCCGGCAGACCCCGGTCCCTCTGCTGAACCCGCTGTCCCCAGTCCACTCGGTCTCACCCTCACGGCCCCAATTTTTGAACCGATCGAAAGCGGACGCGCCAGCGGATTGGTGAGTAACTAAAATTAAGTAGAGTGGTGAGTAAAATTTAAAATCAAACCTGTGCACGGTCCGCTAATACCTGTCGATAATCGACACAAAAACCCCAGTTTTTTGATTGAAAATTTTTCACTTTTTAAATGTATTCTAGAAAGTTCACGAACGTTCTATTGTTTGGCGGCGCTCGTGTAGTTTTTTCGTAACGTCGCCTAGTTTTTAGTTTTTATTGGTTAAGATTTTTCTAGAACTGTGCTTTGCGAAAATATAAACTAAGAAAAACAGTTACCGAAAAGCATAGGTGGGCGGGGGGGAGGGGTTGGGGATTATACCCGTTAAAATTTCGATTTTAGCCGATACCCTCTAAAATTTTGGGGTACCCCGGACACTCCTCCCCTAAAATTTGGGGGGTCCCAATACTAAAAACGCTAACAATGAGGTATCTGAGGTATACCCCAAAATTTTTTTAGGACACCCCTCCCCAATTTCGGGGGTCGGGTATACCCCCCAAAACCCCGGAGGCTGCCTATCTATCCCGAAAAGGTGTTATTATAAATCATTAAATGTTGTTATAATTGTGTAATAAATTTGAAATTATAATTTAAATAAACTTGCATTTTTACTTCCACTGCGCTCAAGAATTAAATTAAACTCTGCTTTTGTCGACGCTCAAATTCCTCGAAAATGCTCACGTCGCTGTGTTCACGCTGTTTGATCTTCCTTTCGCTCCTGCGATTAGCGATTACTGACTGTGTTAACCTGTTGGTGCTCTCTTTTCCTCATCCCCTCCCACTTGAAAACGAAAAAACTCAGAAAATATTTCCCTTTTTTTCTCTAAATTTGCCAGTTTTTTTGGCCTGTTTTAGCAAAATTTAAGCCATTTTTTTTTTATTTTAACATCATTTTTACTTTTGTGTCTGTTTTAACCTTTTTTGTGCATCCTCGTTTTAAAAAATTGATCTTGTGCCCCTTCCCTCTTTTCTAACTTTTGAAAATGTTCCCATGAACCCCTGGGGGCATTGCACATCTCTGAAAATTAACAGCAAATGTAAAGGGCTCACTCTTCTTACCCATAGGTGAACAGCTTCTGGGATTTTGGGGGGTATACCTGACCCCCGAAATTTGGGTGGGGGTATCCTAAAATTTTTTTGGGGGTGCACTTTAAATACCCCATTTTTAGCGTTTTTAGTAGTGGGACCCCCTTAAATTTTAGGGGGGGTGTCCGGGGTACCCCCAAATTTTAGCGAGGTAAGTGTTGGCTATAATCGGCATTTTTTCGGGGAGTATAATCCCCAACCCCCCCTGCCCACCTATGCTTTTACCTTAAATAAAATAGAACAACTCTGGTATTTTTTTCGGGGCGAAAAAGGAAACAATAATATAACTCCGCCACTGTGTATACAGTGCCTGTCCCAAGCCATTATAAAGGAAAAGGGTTACAGAGGAGTTTGTGGCAGTTTCTCTGTAAATTGTTTTTCTACGCGGGATGCCTGCAGCGAGCATTATCTTCATCGATGATATCGTCGTTTAACGGCTAGGAGAAAAGCGTGACAGAAGTCCCTGCACTACGATTGCTGACAAGTCTGTCGCAGTTCTGCCGCTCCTAATGAAGATCATGGATCCGAAGGATAATTGGAACAATTTCCTAGCAGCCAAAGGAACAGCAAAGAAAAAACTTAACCGAAGTAAAAATCTCTACCACAAGAGCAAACAGAAGAAACAATAATATAATAATAAAATCTACAGCTTTATTCCTGTGAAATTTTATTTTTTAAACAACCGGTTTTGTTTTTTTTTGAGCTACTTGATCCAACCCCCTTAAAGATTTCAAATTAATCATGGTATGCAAAAACTGTAAGCTATTCAGCCTTTTAAAACACCTGAATATCACATTTCATACATCACGACATTAATAATAAAATAATAAAAGATTATCTCAAATTTCATTCTTTTTGTAAAATGTATGGTCGAAGTGGCAACTTGATGATCTATTAGTTTTTGTGACTCAACTGTACGCCGAACGAAACATTGTTTTTTAAACAAAAAAATGATAACAAAACATTAAACAAAATTTTATAATAGGAAAGTCCAGCGGAATGCCTCCTACCAGAAAGTGATCTCCACGCCAATCCAGACAGAGGACAATTGATTAAGGACGTTATTCATCAGCTGGGTAATTATTTTTAAAACTTATTAATATTTTGGCCTTTTATCTCTGAACAGGCTTTTTGTTGTTTTCTGCGGTCAGCCGGGTCTTTGTTCAGACTGGCTTAGGCCGTCTGGTACGCTTTCTTACCTTGCTA
>JASAMX010010297.1:0-13588 GCA_030248175.1 Microlaimidae sp. YZB2_3 | reverse complement strand
CTTGTATGTCATTTACTTCGTTCAGTTCGTGTGCTGATTTTCTGGGGGACATTTCTCAATCCAACGGACAACTGTTGCAGCCACGTTGGGTTTACCTTTAGGCTGAGATGTACATTATTTGGACCATAAAAATTTGTATTTAATTTGGCCAGCTGCCCAGTTGATTTGAGTAAAAATTTCCACCATATGATAATAATTTATTTATACGTTGAACTAATTACACAGCACTTTTTTAATTACATTGCATTTTTTTAATCGGATGAAATGAAAATTGAAAAAATTATACTCACAGCAATCTTTGACAAGAGCGAATCGCCACTTTTTAAAATTTATAGTTGTTTCTTAAACATACAAATATAACCTTCTAATTGATAAAGTGGCGATTTCGCGCTTGTCAAAAATTGCTGTGAGTATAATTTTTTTCAATATTTATTTCATCAGATTAAAAAAATGCAATGTAATTAAAAAAGTGCTGTGTAATTAGTTCAACGTATAAATAAATTATTATCTTATGGTGCAAATAATGTCCATCTCAGACTAGTCCACATCTTTTTATCTAAACACACGCCCGGGGAGAAATCGCTCCTTTTTCCTGCTCTATTCTTAGAGCATTTTTCAAGGCTAGTTATATTATTTTATTGTTAATTTTTATCGTTACTTACTAGTTAATTCAGTCAACACTAAAAAGATAGCTAGCTGGAAAATCAAGGGACCGTCCACAGTCCAAATTTCTTTGTTTATCATTTATTTAACTATGGTCCATACAAAAATGCATCAGCGAATAAACTTGAAAAAATTTAAAAGCTATAAAAATTTTCTTAAAATGAGTTTTGTGGATTTAACACAAGACATCTCTGCGTGGCATAAATTTATGGCCGTTTTTTAAATTTTTATACTCGAAAAAATGGTCCCAAAAAAGGGTAAAAACTACTTTTCTTATGTTGTAAACACAAGCGTTTTCAAGTACTTCTTGGTTTAACGGTTGCTTTCGCGTCGTTTCCCTTTTTCCATTTTGTTTACTGTCATAGCTATGCAAGAAAACATTATATTTGATTAAATATCTTCAGAAAAAATAACCTCTCAGTCAGTTATGAATGCGGAACAATTCACGATTTTTAGCTTTTTGAGGTACTAAAATTGGGGGTTGAGTACTTTGTTGACATTCACCCGCTGACTCCACATTATAATTCGCGCTTATAAGCAATGTTTTTGAAACATCATCGCAACGAGAGTTGTTACATCATGTTTCAGGCTGACATGGAGCGAGTGAAGTTGGAGCGGGAGAGCCTTCAGGGTGAACTAGCGGCTGCGCGGGCGGAAAAGGAGCGGGAGCAGAGTCTGTGCAGGCGAATGCAGCAAGACAGTGTCAAGGCTCAGGACAGTCTCACTACAGTCATGAAGCAGGAGGCGGAGTACAGGCAGCGGGTACAGGACTTGGTAAGTTGCACACTGCGAAATTTTTGTCACTGCAGAACTTGTCTCTCATAGTAGTCAGTTTAAAATAGGGCGTATTATCGTGTACCTTATAATTGTGCGCGTAATAGGTGTGTTATGGGAACATAACATGAAGGCTCACTTACCGGGCCTTGAGACTTCAGGGTCTTCCTGGAGAGAACCTATTTCGTTTTAAAATATTAAATTTTTGAGCACCCTCCAGCATACAAACATGTTGATATAGGCATTAAAAATAATGGATTTTTCTATTGGTTTCCGTGGTTATTCATTTTGACTTCTGCCATATCTAGGAGCAACGTTCCGCTCTTTCGTTTTCAACCAAGCAATAGATAGAAGGCATTTCTTTTTGAATAAGCACTGAAAAGAATGCGTTTTTTTCCGAAAAGACCCACAGTGTCCCCTATATTTCACAAAATCCTGGATACGGACGGCCATTAATACATGGGCGCAAGGGATGTCGGCAGTTCCGAGATTTTTAGGCAGCTATAACCCCCTCCCCATCTGCCCTCTCCTCAAAAAAACCCTAAAACTGCAATACTCCGGTGTAACTTGCTCATGTATAGACTGACAGTGAACAATTTTTTTTGCCACTCCCGTTTTTGATATAAAAGGTTGTTTCTTTCTTGTGTAGGAAGCTCAGTTGCAGAGGGTGGAAGGAGAGCAGTCGACTACCGTGGCCGACTTGAAACTGGCCTTGCACCGGATCGACGATTTGCAACAGGCCTTGCAGGACGGTCTGGAGACGGACGACTTGGACCTACTCTCCTCCGACGAAGAGGACGGGAGGATGACGGAAACAGAGAGGTAAAAAAGCGGTTTTAAACATACATGGGCACGGGGGGGTTGGGGGTTAACCCCCCTCCCCCAAATTCTGAGAAGGGGGTTTAACCCCTCCCCCCCACTCCGAAGTGGGGGGAGAAAAGGTTAACCCCCCTCAATTTTGGAAAAATGAAGAAAAAAATGTCTTTAAAATGATTACTAACTCCTCAAAACATAAGTTTTGAGGTCAAAATGACTGTTTTACATAATAAAAAGCTCAAAAAGGCAATAAAAAGGGCTTTTTGACCTAAAATTAGCGTTTTTTACCTATTTTTTTCTTTAAAATCGAAAAACGATATGGGTAAAATGCACTCCAGAAGAAAAAACGATATGAGTATTTTGCGTCATTCGGATTTTAACCCCCCTCCCTAATTTGGGGTTCAACCCCCCCCCACTCCGGGTCAACTTGCCCATGTATGGTTTTAAAGTAATGGTTGGATAGGAACCGGTGGCGCAGTCTGTAGGCGCTAGAACTAAAACACGTATCTGCTTTTAGGCTTTTATACTTGTGTTTGGGAGGTTGAAGGAAACAGAGAGATGAAAACGAGTTTTAAAATAATGATTAGGCAGGAACCGGTGGCGCAGTCGGTAGCGCTGGGGCTAACACGTGCGAAGATACTATTATTTGCTGTCAGGCTTTTATACTTGAGTTATCGTTTATTGCAAAGGGATATAGTTTTTCTCTTTATTTCTAGTTTGAAAATTAGGAAATTTCACGGAACCTACTACAGACAACCGTTATTATTGTCGTTATGCTTTTTATTATGGCTGCTGTTAGCTTTTTAGACTAGATTAAAATCTTCGCTAACACAATGTATATTATAGTTTGCGCTGCTTGACTTAACTCACACTTTCACCGCTTTTGTTGCACATATTTTGCTTTGCCCTGTGTAAAAGCAAAAACTTTATTATTTATTTTTAATTTAATTTATTTTCCCGTTACACTGACTATACTTATAATGATAACGCTTGGCTAAATTGAATCATGAAAAAAATACCTAATTGCGTAAATGTTTGAGTCAACAATATTGCCAAAGCTGGAAAACGGACAAGCGTATTATTTTACAGTTTTTCCTGAAATCTCACATTTTCAACATTAAAGATCAAGAGATTTCTTTAAGTTATTTTTAAAAAATAGCAGAAATTAGAAGTTTTACCAAATTTATTCTAAACTTTTTTTCTGGAGGAAAATTAAGGGCTAGCCACTTAGTGTTAGTACCACAAAAACAATGCGCGGTGCGGTGTGCGGTGCAGAAAGTGCGGTGCGGAGTCAAACTTTTTGTCTTCGATTTTGATAATTTTTTTACGAAAACCTTACCCCTGCCCCCAATAGCCCACAAAATTTTTTTCAAAAATTATCTCCGGTGGTTCAGGAGTTACGATCCCCCAAAAATGGCGTTTTTCGACAATTATGTACGTAAAAGATTGCTCAATAAATATAACAATTTACGTCAAATTATGCACTCAAAGAAAGAAGCTACTTTCTACTTTAATTTGATATCTTGATCGTTAAATTTGGTGCAGTATTTGTCGAGATATTGCGTTTTTCGTACAAAAAACCCTTAATTTTTTTGATAAAAACAAGAAATAAAGGAAAAAAGGCTCGGCGATTTTCATAAAATCAATGCCGTCGTTTGGTGTTTCTAACGAAAAAAATCGCCGGTTTTTTGTACGGTAAACGCAATATTTTGACAAATACTTAACGATCAAGGTATCAAATTAAAGTAGAAAATAGCTGCTTTCTTTGAGTGCATAATTTGTAACGTAAACTGTTATATCCATTGAGCAGTCTTTCACGTACAGAATCGTCGAAAAACGCCATTTTTGAGGTGTCACAACTCCTGAACCACTGTAATATTTTTAATATTTTGTTGAAAAAATTTTTGTAGGCTATTGGCGGCAATGGTAAGGTTTTCACAAAAAATTATCAAAATTGAAGACAAAAAGTTTGACTCCGTACCGCACCTTTAAGTGTGACCAAAGGGAACCTGATATGGACAATAAGTGTATCAAACCACGGCTTGACTATAAATTAACGTCATTATTACGGCAGAATAAACTTCAATTCGTATAAAATATATGCGACTGTGACTCATTTCAGATTTTAAACAGCACCCTAATAACTACAGAATGAGACACAGTCACGGCTATTCTGTTTTATAGTGACAGTGGCTCATTTTGTTGTAGCGAAGACGAGAATTTAATGTCATTAACTAGTAACAAATTATGCTCCAGTGCAGACCTATGCACTGCATCCCCCAGGGTTTTATTGGGGGGGGGGGCAATTCCAAAACAGGGGGCAACTTTTTTGAAACGGGGGGCAAGCAGGGAAGAAAGAAAAAAAGGGAAAAAAAGAAGTTAAAAGGGAAAAAAGGGACAAAAAAAGCGAAAATAAGGTAAAAATAGGTCTAAAATGGATTGAAATACATTTAAGGTAGAACTTCACAGTTTTGAACACTTAAACTACAAGTCGCATATCATCATAAATATTAATTTTTGGCCCATAAAAGTGGGGATGGATTCTACCTTTGAAAACCACAATAAGGCCTTTTAAAAATAATTCGTTATTTTTGGGCGCAATTTTATAATAAATTAGGGTAATATGGGGGGTAACTTTCAGAGGTGGTTTGGGTTTAAAATGATCTCAGGATTTTTTTTAAATTGCAAAAAAGACTTTTTTTACAAAAACATATAGTAAAAAAATCCTGAAGTCCTTTTTTAATCGTTTATAATAAAAAAAATGGTAAAAGCCTATATCTAACTATTTCCAAACTTTCGTTTAAAAATAACGAATCAATTTTTTTTTTGATTTTCGTTTAATTTTTTTTAATTGACGCCGAGACACTACATTACATTTTGAACCATTCCTTTAAAAGTTCCTTTTAATTGAAAACTCAGCTGACCTAGTAGCCGAGTGGTTAGTACGTCGCGCTCGGATTCTCGGATTCATGGGGTCGAGTATTCGCTCGACCATATTTTAACGCCGAAAAACATTTTTTTTAATTTTTATTTTTTTAATTAAAAAAAAATGTTTTATTATTTAAGATACGCCAAATAGAAAATGAAAAAATAGAATATTTTTGGTAATAAACTTTATTAATGTTTTGTATTTTTGACATGTATTTTATTGATGTTATTTTATGATTGTGGACGATAACATTTTTTTTACAGAAAAATGAATGTCAAAAATTGAATCAGCAGGTCAAACTACGTATAGTAAGATGTAATTCAAAAATATCTGTCGTCAAAAAAAACTGAAGTTCTACCTTAAATAGACTAAAAACTGCAAAAATAATCGCGATGATGACGTCATCATAGGTCAAAATGACGTCATAATTTTAGGGTACTTTTTCATTTTTTGGTGGGAAATCCTCTAATAAAGCGGGGGACATTTCCAGACCGTGCACAGGTCTGCCAGTGTCAATTATTTTACTGTGCGGTTTTTCCGTGAATTATATTCTTTTCTTAGTAAAATGTAAAACGTAGTACGAGCATTTCTTTTTTAATTTCAAAAAGACCAAAATCCACTTACCTACCTAGGTTTTAAGAGTTTTATTTTTAAATTCATTATTTTTTTATTAAGGCAGTCATACTTCGTCCAAAGTAGCCTAAAACTTTTTAGGATTTTGTGATTTTTATTTGACATTCCTGTTTCGTATTTTTTCTCATTTACATATTTCGATTGCTATAAAAGCCCATGTGTTGGTGCACTCGACAGTTTTTTATAGAAAATGATAGCTTTTCACAATGGTCCTTTATTCATCCCAACCACCCAAAAACCCAGTTTTGCACTAATCTAAATTTATGTTTAAGCTTGACCATAGGTGAGAAAGAGGGGGGGCAGGGTGGGGTCCACCCCCCAGCCTCGAAATTTTGGGACCCCCCTAGACGAAAATCTAGGGGCCCCCCTCCCTTCAAATTTCCGAATTTTTTACCCCTAACCCCCCTCTGGAATTTAAAATCTGACCCCCCACCCCTCCCACTCGGGAGATTTTTAGGTACTTTTTTTATACTAAATTTTCTTCCAAAAACGTGAATTTTCATCATATATTCATGTTTTTACACTCTTTTATACCAGAATATCGCTTTATATTCAATAAAATGTAGTAATATCCTATAAAAAGAACAATTATTAAAGTTATTATGGTTTAAAACTGTTTTGTTTTGGACACCGGACCCCACCTGACCCCCTCTAGATTTTAGCGTTTTGCATCCCGGGTCGACCCCCTCTAAAAAGCTAGGGGAGTCCGGACCCCCCTGGGATCCCCCTCGTGGAATTCAAAATTCGATTTACCCCGGATAACCACCACCCCCCCCCCCCCAATGGTTTAGCTGTTTATAGCCAGACTAATTGTAATAATTTTAATAATAACACTAATAAAATAAATTATTACAATTTTCTGTCAACCTTCGTTTACATTTGTATATATAAGAATAGTACTATTGTCCGTAGAAATCTGTATTAATTGTCGAAAAAATTTAAATGATTAACTACTTGTCAATGAAACTTTTTTGTCTGGTGATTTGCCCCGGAGCTTCAAAGCTCCGTCTTATTTTTGTAATAATTTCGTGAATATACAAAGAGAAATACCATAGATCATTTTGTTAAAATTTTTTGGTAAACTAAATTTGTTTAAAAACGATAAAAAGGCCGTAAAAATGCGGATAGAATCATAACATATTTCTGCTTAAAAATTGCTTATATAAATGGCTGAGTTTCGAAGCTTTCTTTCCGCTTTAAATCGTTGAAGCGCCGAGCATTAAATTAGAAGGTAAAACTAAAAGTATTTTTTGTAGAAATTCAATTAATTAATTTTTAGATGATTAAATTAATAGAGAGTAATCTTAATGTCCAATTGGCAGGAGTTTAACTTTCTTCGCCAGCATTGCACACATGGACGGAAATAAAAAAAAACTAAAGGGTCTTTACCCCGGGTAAATAAGATTTTAAAATCTAGGAAGAGGATCGCTCCCCTCCCCTTTTGGCTTTTTACGGCGGGGAGGGGCGATATTCGAAACAAAAACCCTTTTAAACTATTAATTCTAGTTTTTGAATGATAATACTAAAAATATATAATATACCTACCGAAAAATGTTCAACTCAACTTCTATATAAAAAAGTAATTAAAAGTAGGCCATTATAATAGATGAACAAGGGGGGTAGGGTGGGGTCCGCCCCCAGCCTAAAAATTTTGAGCCCCCCTCCCCTTGAAAAAAATCCAGGGGGCCCCCTCCCCCCAAATTTTCGAATTTTTTACCCCTTACCCCCCTCTGGATTTTGAAATCTGACCCCCCCCCTTCCTTCTCGAGAAAATTTTAAGTATTTTTAATACTAAATTTTCTTCCAAAAACGTGAATTTTAACACAAATTCATGTTTTACACCCTTTTTATACCTGAATATCGCTTTTTATTCAATAAAATTTAGTATTATCATAAAAAAACTATTATTAAACCTTTATTGGTTAAAAAATTTTTTGCTTCGGAAATTAGACCCTACCTGAACCCCTCTAGGTTTCTAAATCTTCCACCCCGGGTCGACCCCCCCTAGAAAGCTAGGGGGGAGGTTCGACCCCCCTAGGACCCCCCTCCTGGATTTTGAGATGTCATTTACCCGGGGTAAACACTTCCTCCTAGCTTTTTGACCGTGTTCATATATGATTATAATGAGGGTCTCCATTTAAATGGCACCCTTCATTATAATGGCTTCTTCTCGATTTTAAGTCGCCGAATTAAAATGGCTACTATGCCATTATAATGGAGGGTGCCATTTAAATGGAGAGGCTCATTATAATGGCCTTCTGCTTCTTTTACTTACTTTTTTCATATATCATGAGTTGCGCATTTTTCGGTATATTATATATTTTTGATAATACTACATTTTATTTAAATAAATCAAGGTGTTTTAGCAAAAAAAGTGGTGTAAAAATAGTTATTTGTGTTAAAAATTCACGTTTTGTTGGAAATTTCTTAATAAAAATAGTAGATAAAATTTTCTTGAAAGGGAAATGGGTGTGGTCAGTGTAAAGAAATTTCAAAATATGTGGGAGAGGGCCAGAGGGGGAATCCCCTACCTACACCCCTGGTTTTTTTCTAAAGGCGCAGTGGAGCCCTCAAAATTTTGACCGGGTAAGTGATCAACCTCACTCTTTCCCTTTATTTTCGTCTATGATCGCACATCTTCAGGCGGCTTGTGCAGTTATTTGTATATTGTAGTTATCATAATAACACAAAAAGTCACAATTACTTACAAAATCAACATAACTCTGACTTATAACGTTTATAATATTTGTGTATTAAAAGATAAAAAAAGCACAGTAATAACGAGTATATGAACAATTCTGACTCTTTGTGTCTCTATATGTGGTGTATGCTTTACGTGTGCTTTTGCTTTTCTAGCGCTGTCAGCTCGGCACTTTACGTGGCCAGACTGGAAGCGGAAGCCGCGGCCGGGGGGAGCAACCGCTCCTCCCCCTTCCCCAACAGCCTCAGCACATCCAGCGGGCGACGCCGTGCAGGTCCAGACCCCCTCTTTTTTTAATTATTATGTTAGAATTTAACACAAAAATCTTAAGAATCCTAAAGCATTTTTTTAGAATTTTTTGCATACACCAGTTGTATGCACGCACCAGTTTTCCCTCAGGTGTTTTCCTCCAGAAATGCTGCTGCCTTTGCGGGTTGAAGCCATAGGTCTTCTGCTTTTAATGCTAAAAATAGATATTCTTGATCGGGTAAAAAAAGGGGTGGACCTTCCGAACCTCCCCCCCTCCCGAAAAAAACGGAGAGAAGGGCCGGCAACCGCTCCTCCTCCTTCCCCAACATCCTCACTCAGCACATCCAACAGCTGACGCCATGCAGGTCCTAATACTAATAGAATGTTTTTTTGTGTTTTGGTCGGATACGAAAGAGGGTTGGACCTCCCGAATACCTCCCGCAACCTCTTCCAAAATGGCTTGCTTTGATTTGCTTGCGAAACCAGACCTTTTTTTATATTATGTTATTAAAATTAACATAAAATTCATAGTGAATCCTAAACCAATGTTGTTTTTGGTGGGGTAAAAAAAGAGGTGGACCTCCCGGACCCCCCCCCCACTTCTCCCAAGACAACATGTATGCTTATGTATGAAGCCAGATACAATAATGACAGGAGAAATAATAAAGCTAAACGCAAACATGGAGCCAGTGACACTTTTGCAACCAAGTATATGGCAAATTGGTTTTTTGTTCGTGGGATATGTCACACACGTAAATATTCCTCTCAAACATAAAGCATTTTTCGCACAGTGTTTATACTGATTATTAAACGCTTGATTTTATTAAACTTTAAGAAAAAATATTTTAGCATTTATAGAATCAGAATTGTGTTAATCTAGCTGTCTGAATGCTTATAAATTTTACGGTTGGTTTTTTAAATAAAATGTATATAATATACCGGTAAAAAAGTTTTTCGCATTTTAGTGCCTAAGGTATACCCAACGTGGCTGCAACAGTTGTTCGTTGGATTAAAAAATGCCCCCATTAAGTAACCACTCAAAGCACGAGAATCTGACGTCACTTTATCTGCCAATTAGATTTGATTAAATACAAAGTATTTGTTTATATATTATGTGTTTTTTAACCTGATGTACCGATGGTGCCGTGGCGCAATCAGTTAGGCGTAGTCGCTTTGACAAAGGGGAGGAGGTCGAACCCTCATAAAACTTTTTTTTATTTATCAAATTTTTATTTTCCAGTTAATAATTTTTTTAGATTTTTTATAATTTTAGAATTTTATTCACATAAATTAAAAACAAAAACATAATTTGTTTCCTGCTTTTTGCCAATTTGTTGAATTTTTCGTCAGTTGGATATTCTAAAATATAATTTTTATGTAAGTAAAATACCGTAATTTTTGCTATGTTCTGCAATTGGTTTATTATATAACGCTTTGCAGTAAAAACTATCAGGAGAAACCTTAACATTTGATTTATAAGTTATAATTTTCACAAACACATTGCATTATCTAAAAATGGCTGATTTTCTGTGAACGAAAAAATTTCTCCGCATAAAAATCATGTGGGCGTGTCTAAATTAGTCACGTGAGCACACTGTTGCAGCTACGTTTGGTTTACCTATAAGTAATAAAATTTTTAGTTAAGTAAAAAATAAAGAAAAATAAATGCAAAAAATAACATCTTAACGTATATAGGGTCGGAAACGAGTGAATCCAGCGACTTGGTTGCCGTCAGACACACAACATCAACACCTGCTCAACCAATGACCAACGGTCACTGACAACATTCGATCTATTAATTTATTATTTTTGTACATTTATACCAAATTGTGACTCTTTGTGGTGTAGTAACAAAGATTGGGAAAAATCTTGACGACGTATTTCTCTCCAACAGAAGGTCCACCGTACGTAAAAAAAGTACTTTCAAGTGTACAGCGAAAAATTCAGCTATAAACTGATAAACTACTATTGTGGTAAAATTTTGTGTTTACATTGTATGGTCATCAAAAGATTTTTTCCTGAATTAATTCGGTTTTGTAAACTATAGTTAAGTTTCGATTCGGTTTTAAACATTTTTACCCGTTTGTTTTTATTTTTTTACATTATGCATTTGCGCTTTTACAAGTGGTACACTTTCTGTACTATGTGTTCTTCGATTGTTAATACTTTTTTTAAATATTAAAAATTTAATTGAAACGTTGTTACGTATTTTAATTTTTTTTTAAAATTTTTACAGTCGTTCGAATAACATAGGTACTGTAAGAGCGGTGTAAAATAATTTGAGTTGCGAGGTAAACATCACAAAAATGCAACAAACGTTTGTGCCAACGGTTGTTAAATTTTACTTTTGTTTTTAAATCAATTTCTATTTCTCCCATTATACTAAAAAAGAATATTGCCTATTTAAGAAAAGTATGCTAAGTACTGATTGATTATTTCATATGGTAATAACTTGATAAGTGCTGAATACCACTTCCAAAAGTACAAAACGTTTTTGTGCAGGTTCCGCAAATGTATACATACTTATTTTATTAGTTTTAGTGTTTGTGACAAGTTTGTGGCCGATCGATTCGATTAGGGTATTTATCGATAAAATTATGGAATAAATAGATAAAATTAATATTGTCTTCCTTGGTTTCGTATGTCTGTATTATGCGCGTACGTTTTTAGAAAGTGCTCTTCTTATTTTAGTGATTTTATCTTGGTTGTTTACTGCCAAAAATGTGGTCTCTTATATTAATTGAGTTTATTAAAAGATAATAAGCTAATATCAATATGGAATGAATAATTGGTTTAAAAATTAACATAATCGTCAAATAACCTTATTTTTAAATGACGTATATTTTATATTAGTAAAGGTTAACTTGAAACCAGCTTTTTTGTAATTTTAATGTTACTTTGCAGGTGAAATTTTGTGGTTGTATTATAGGTTGTGTATCATTCCGTCATTATGTAGTGTCATCAATATTCAGAGTATTATTTTGTTATTTTTTGTCATAAAAGTAAAATAAAGAATTTAAAATGGTTTATGTAAAATATAAGAGGGTAATATACCCGCAAAAAACTCAAAACTGTCGTGCCATCACCTCTATCTCCCTAAAACGCAGCCACTTCTTCCCTTAAATTTAGGGGTCCAAGTACGAAAACCGCTGAAAATGATGTATTTGGAAGGGAGGAATACTCTTTTAACACTTTTCAGTATACCTCACCCACTTAAATCCGGGAAGCTGCCACTTAACTAAAATCAACAGCAACTTTAAATAAAAAAATTAAATTTAACTTTCTTAGGCTGTAAATGACCAAAGCTTCAAAACTGGATAGGAGTAGGAACATTTTAATTCTTTCACCTTAGGACCATAAAAGACATTTTTATAAACTAAAATTTTTCAAAACTTATTTGTCATAAAATGCGACTCGTTAAGTGATTGGAACGTGAAGCGTAATGTTGAAAGGCGAACGAACACTTTTAGGAATAGTAGTAATAGAATTTTGTAAAATTTTATTACACAACTTCTACTCATCTGTATGAATATTTTTACATTAAATTAAAATTAAAATCATTTTAAATTCTTATTATTTATAAAAATTTTTATAAAGTATTTTAGTTTTTAAAATTAAGTTCTAGTTAAATGCTCATAATTAATTGAAATGTGTCAGTAAAAATTGTTACGTTTAAAATAATAAATGTTCACTTATTTTATGCAAGTAAAACGTTGTACATAAGGTGAAATCAATTTCTGCATTTCATAGAGCTCCAAATTTTTTGTTGTAATTTTAAAAAGTTTCGAGGTATTTTTAACTTAATTGTCTTGAAATACTGAAAATTTTTCAGCGAATGAATTGTTTTATAAGTCGGAAAAAGTTTTTTATTTTACGATAATCAGAATATAATGCAAAAAGTTTGATTCCGCATCACCTCATTAGAATCTATAAAGCCACGCAAACAGAAACATCACTGTTTAAAAATTCGTTCCAATGAGCAAATCTTGGTGTTCCTGCTGAAGTTTTTACGTAATCGAGAACAAGTATAAATCCTTTTAAAACCTAACTTAAAGTTAAAATTTAGGGTGTTATGTAACGTGAGGTATAAATCGATTTTTATGTATATAAATTTTAATACTCTTATCTAACTTTTTAATTATGATTCTTGTGTAAATATCGATACTGGTGACTTTTTGTGCAATAAATTTTTTATGCAATCTAAACAGCATGTTATGGCATCTAATAAAATCCCTTTTCTGTTATAAGTTTATTAACAAAATCGTAGTTAAACCGCTCATCTATTCATTTAAAATGAAAGTATATCTGGCATCCTGCATGATTACTGCTATAAAACCGCACATCATCGTATGTTTATTGTAAATATTCCGCTTTATGCCGGATATACTTACATGATGAACGGTTTAGCGACGACGCTTCAATGAAATACGAAATTTCGCAAATGAAAAATAAAAAATGCAAAATATTTGCATGATCTTCCCCGAAGTGAGACTCTATTTTCACAGTTCCGGAGCAATCCTTAAAGCTCTGGTGCTCCGCCTTATTTAAGAACTAATATTAATACCGTGAGTTATTTTGTTAAAAATAATTCTAATGGGGGTTAGGAACAGCACTGTTTAATGGGCACAAGATTTTAATGCTTTGTCGAAAATATTCGTAGCTGAAGACGTAAGTAAGCGCGGCTTATATCCCGATGCTAAAACTAAGGCATAAGAATAAAATTACATAAATGCATAAAACCTGTACATAATGCATAAAATAAGAAAAACCTTGGATAAATATATCGTACAAAGTTATAAGTTTTCCATGAAGTTTTGTTAATT
>JASAMX010010293.1:0-27652 GCA_030248175.1 Microlaimidae sp. YZB2_3 | reverse complement strand
CTGCGCGGTTAATCGTTGTTGATGGCGTCATCGAAATCAACAAAACCTTTAATAGTTTTTTAGCCAATTAAAAATCTAAACATTTTACATAACTAAAATATTACTTATATTTTTTTGATATTAAAAAACTAAAAACTTTAACTAAACATACCTGAATTTAATACTAATAAGCTTAATTTGCTTAACTTTTTTTTTGTTTTTTTTTGGGGTCCCCCAAAAATTTTTCCCTGTGGTAATTATTTGGAGCTGATTTTTGCACGTAGATGCTAAATTGCCGCCTCACCTGAATTTGATTCTCGTATGTGCTCTATTGCCCGTAGTTAAACCTCTGTTCATGTGAAAAATGACCTTTTTTTCTAAGTTACGCATTAGGTACTTGTGTGACACTTTTTTTCCTTACTAAATTACATATTAAGTAACTTCATTCAGTAATACACATTCTTTTGTGGTTATTTTTTTGGTTTAAATTATAATTCTTTACCTTTTTATAAAAATAACTAATTTTCAACGGGAAGAACGAAAAAACTATTCTTACCACTAATTAGCAGCCATATTGCAACAATAAAAATATTTAAAAAAATAAAATGAAATAAATCTTGGGTGACGTGTGAGCGCTGCGGGATACAATGTTTCAATAGACGGAAATTTATCAAAATCGAAACAAAAAAAAGTCTTTTTTATATGGAATACTATGAAGCTACAATCACTCCAAAAATTTAATGCGAGAAAAGACTGGTCTGGGTAACCTCGTAAAATTGTATGGAACCTGGAAAAACCATTTGCAATGGTGTGGTTTTGTTGTTAAAAAATAAACCATCAATCCAGAAAAATCAAGCACAAAACAAAAGTCCAAATAAAGCTAATTTCCAAAAAAGTGTTAAATCAGGTCTAATTAAAAAAATTTAAACAGAAGAAAAACAAACTATTTTATATGGTTCTTTCAGGTTCCATACAATTTTACGGAGTTACCAAGACTTAATTTTTGTATAGTATACTGCTTAAAATTACATTGAAGTTTTGGATATGAAAATAATTGTATTCATATCATGAGGAGATCATGACGTTTCTTTTAAAATGAGTGAATTTTTTAATGTTTTATATCTTTAATAAATGACATTGAATTCAATGCATTAAAAGGCGGAAATTCTAGCAAAAGACGAAACAAAGTTTCGAAAAAAAAGCCTTATATTAAATGGAATAGTATAAAGCTACATAAGTCTAAAAACTAAATGCCAGAAAAGACTGAAACAAGTCTCTTTAAAACCTGTAAATTAATAACAGATTTTGTGAAATTTTCAGAAAAACAAAACCGAATAAAAACATTACATATAAAAGCTTTAGTTTGCGTTTTTTAACCATTAATAAACTTAATTCCCATAAATTTCTCTCAAAGTGGATTAACTTTTACATGAGATAACCAGCTGTAAATACCACAGTATTAGTTAAGTCACACGTCGTCAAAACGATACAAAAAAAGTATAACGCAAGCGTCACAGTAACCATGAAAAATTTCTGTCAAAATAAGTTATTTCATTGCGCATTAAATTTTGTAATTTATTATTATTTTCGTATAAAGCAAAACATACCGCCATATTAACGGCTTTTTGAAATTAAATATCAAGTTCTTAGTCCGAAAAACATTGAAAAATTCAGATTTAATATAAGGCGACTTTTTCTTTATGTTTCTATTTATTACATAAAACAAATTAGCTGTCAATGTATTTGTTAAATTAAAAGTCGCCTTATATTGAATTTTGAAATGCTGAAATATTGAAATTTTATATTGAATTTTAAAAGTCGCCAATTAAATTGAAAAATTGGGACTTGGAGCAAAGTCTACAGTAATATTTGCTAAATAATAAATTTACAAAATCAAAAGCCGCTACAAAATTGGATCAAAGCAATTAAAATATAATTGAAAATCCAAGAACATGTGGGATTTCTTAAAATTGTTTTAAACAGTTAGAAAAATATTAACCTTTGATGGAGTATTTTTTGGCTAAAGCGCCACCGTTCACTAAGATTTCAAAAAACATAATGGGAGCTCTGGCTCTGAGTGATGTAGTTTTTTTTACATTGTTTTACGTTTTTTTACACTTATATGTATTTTAGCTTTCATTTGAAAATTTAACATTTAAAAGTGTTTTACTTATGTCTTACATTGCATAGGATTCGAGCAGCATTCTGTGCGTTTAAATAGATTTTTTGTCTTAAAGGTGCGGTGCGGAGTCAAACCTTTTGTCTTCGATTTTTTATAATTTTTTGTGAAAACCTTACCCCTGCCCCCAATAGCCCACAAAAATTTTTTGAACAAAATATCTCTAGTGGTTCACGAGTTATGACTAGGAATCGACCGGGGGTCCCGCGTCCCGGCCCCGGTCCCGTCAAATGCAATTCTCCCTACCCTAGCTCCGGCCCCGGCCTCGGCAATTTAGCTGTCAAATGAGCTGGGACAAACCGGGTAAAGACCCCCAAAGAATGCAATTTTTAAAGCGCTTCTAAACACTTTTGACAGTGAAACATGTACAAGATTTTATCTACAGAGCTAATTTAATGGCTTTAATATTAGGATATTTATTGTTTATTATGCTATATATTAAAATTTTATAAAACCTCTTTATTTTATTAAGAATTCTTGTTTTAATCACAATTCATTATTGTAAAAATTTAAAGATTTCTTGAGTGTTAAAGCCATTTGTAGATTTTCTTTACAAAACGAAGGTTTGAAAATAGATATATGGTTGAATTATATCTGGCTGACCTCGTATAGGAGACGTAAGCGAAGCAATTAAAATTGCGCGGTTATGACGGTTTTTTAAATAGACAAATAAAATCTAGCTGACCTCGATAATTGCAGTATTAAATCAACTATGCAATAACAAAACCATTTGAAATTTTTAATAAAAACTGTTTTATAATATAGATTCTAGCAAAAGACGAAACAAAGTTTCGAAAAAAAGCCTTATATTAAATGGAATAATATAAAGCTACATAAGTCTAAAAACTAAATGCCCGAAAAGACTGAAACAAGTCTCTTTAAAACCTGTAAATTAATAACAGATTTTGTGAATTTTTCAGAAAAACAAAACCGAATAAAAACAATACGTGTAAAAGCTTTAGTTTGCGTTTTTTAACCATTAATAAACTTAATTCCCATAAATTTCTCTCAAAGTGGATTAACTTTTACATGAGATAACCAGCTGTAAATATCACAGTATTAGTTAAGTCACACGTCGTCAAAACGATACAAAAAAAGTATAACGCAAGCGTCACAGTAACCATGAAAAATTTCTGTCAAAATAAGTTATTGCATTGCGCATTAAATTTTGTAATTTATCATTATTTTCGTATAAAGCAAAACATACCGCCATATTAACGGCTTTTTAAAATCAAATATCAAGTTCTAAGTTCGAAAAACATTGAAAAATTTAGATTTAATATAAGGCGACTTTTAATTTAACAAATACATTGACAGCTAATTTGTTTTATGTAATAAATAGAAACATAAAGAAAAAGTCGCCTTATAATAAATCTGAATTTTTCAAATGTTTTTCGGACTTAAAACTTGATATTTGATTTTAAAAAGCCGTTAATATGGCGGTATGTTTTGCTTTATACGAAAATAATGATAAATTACAAAATTTAATGCACAATGCAATAACTTATTTTGACAGAAATTTTTCATGGTTACTGTGACGCTTGCGTTATACTTTTTTTGTATCGTTTTGACGACGTGTGACTTAACTAATACTGTGGTATTTACAGCTGGTTATCTCATGTAAAAGTTAATCCACTTTGAGAGAAATTTATGGGAATTAAGTTTATTAATGGTTAAAAAACGCAAACTAAAGCTTTTACACGTATTGTTTTTATTCGGTTTTGTTTTTCTGAAAATTTCACAAAATCTGTTATTAATTTACAGGTTTTAAAGAGACTTGTTTCAGTCTTTTCTGGCATATAGTTTTTCGACTTATGTAGCTTTATATTATTCCATTTAATATAAGGCTCTTTTTCGAAACTTTGTTTCGTCTTTTGCTAGAATTTCCGCCTTTTAATGCATTGAAATCAATGTGATTTATTAAAGATATAAAACATTAAAAAATTCACTCATTTTAAAAAAAACGTCATGGTCTCCTCATGGTATGAATACAATTATTTTCATATCCAAAACTACTATGTAATTTTAAGCAGTATGTATGTAATTTAAAGAATATTCTTTAAATATTTTTTAAATACGGGTTTTAAATACGGGAAGAGTGCGGAGCACTCTTTCCCTTATATTAAATGGTTTAAGTCACTGTGCGGTTAACCGTTGTTGATGGCGTCATCGAAATCAACAAAACCTTTAATAGTTTTTTAGCCAATTAAAAATCTAAACATTTTACATTAAATTGATAAATGTTTACATTAAAAATCTAAACATTTATCAATACACTTAATTTGTAACTTTAATGCAAAATTGTTAAGGGTTAAAGTAAGTTAATTTTGTATATTTTGTGAAAAGATGGTTTAACCATAGTCAACTTTAATTGTATTTTTGTTCCGAATTCTGAAATTTAATAAATAATTGTTAAAATATGGTATTAACATGAATACATGAGAATTAATTAATAAAGAAAAGAAGAATGAGAAATGAAGAACAAATTATACGGGGTATGTGTGGATCCAACCTAAATGCATACGTATGCATATGTTTATATGCATACGTATGCATATGTTATGCATACGTATGCATTTGTTTATATGCATACGTATGCATAATTTTTAAAAAAAGATTATGCGATGCGGTAATTAAAAAAAATACGCGAGGCAATGAAAATATGTTCCGGCCCGTAGATTTAGCCTCAATTTTGAAAACTTTATATTCAACGGATTTTTATAGGAGATAGCTCAAAATGACCGTCATTTAATTTTAGATAAAAATAACGTTTTAAATTTAAAAATTTTTTTCGGGAATTTTTTTAATTTTAGGTTATTTAAGGGGCTGTCGCCCGAATATTTTATAAAGAGAAAAATGCACAAAAATATAAAACTTTTGTATCTTAAAAACATTTTAAGTTTTCAAGTAAATAATTCGGGTTATAATACACTAATTTATTAAAAAATTTTGTCTATCATTGGTCTACATAAATGGTAATAATACAACCTTTTGAGCTACTTTTTTGCAGACTCAAGCTTTGGAAAAAATAGCGAATAAATTTTTAAACTCATACTAATCAACAATAATTAAATTATAAATCACCTGATAGAAAAAAAAATTGTCAATTTTACACACTGAATTTTTGTGTGTTTTTTATTAAAAAAATAGGCTTTTTACATTATTTATAACACTATGAAAATCGTTTAGACTTTCAAAAAATTGGAATATTTTTTTTTTAAATTTGCAAAAAAATAACAAACATCCGATAATCTGCTTAATCGATTTCCTGTTTTTGGAATTGTAAACTTTTCTAAAAATTTGTACCATTTTTTAACCTATTAATTTTTGAAAAACAAAAAAAAATTGGAAAAAGTAACAATTATTTGTTTAGCTTACAATAATTTTTATTTGTTCCAAAGTAACAATAATTGTCTCGGTTCAACAAATTACAATGTTGATTTTTTTTTGAAAAAAATAGTTTTTTTTATATTTTTTGACACTTTGAAAATTGTAAGATTTTTTAAACATTGGCGTAATTTTGAAAATTTGCTAAAAATTCAAAAACATCCGATAAATTGGGAACAAAATATAATTCCCTCTCAGAAAATCAAATAACCGCTTCTTCATTAAATATTTTTAAAAACCGCATAAAGAATGGTCCTTTTTAGAGCTTATTTATCATAAGCCTTAGGACCATTTCTAGTAAACCATGTGATCGTAATCGGGCGAACGTGATTGGTTCGCCTTGGTAATGCAATGTATTGTGTAGAGTTTTGTATGTTGTTTGCTGGAATAAAATGATGATGATGATGATGATAATTTACGTTTAAAAATCAATTATATTCCTTCACTAGGAAATTTAATGAAAGCCATTTCATTTTTGAACCATTTTCAAATTTTTCATAAATTTTTTAAGAATATTTACTTTTTGGCCTAATTTTAAACAGATTTTTGAACTTACGTTTTTTTAATTAAGACAAATTTGAGACTTTTATTTCAAAAAACACTGTTTTTTCACCTGGGGGTTATTTTCCTTTAAAATTGCTCGATTGTTTTTAAACGTAAACATGTAACAGATATAAACACCAACTTCACTAATACAATGTATTCTTTACCTGATAAAAATGGAAAGATTTTTGTACAAAAATATTCTGTGTTTCATTGTCCAAAATTACCATTTTTTTTAAATGCATATTTTACTTTGTTTAAAACTTTCGAAATACCTAATGAATTTAAAGTTCATTACCAAACTCATTTATTTTTTTTCAAACAATGTTTTTATTTTGTTTTATAACTGTTTTGGAACAAATATTGGGATCGTTCGCTTAAAACACCCAATTTCGCGAGTTTTTTTGAAATATGGACAAAATTCGGAAAAATAATTTTTCGTCCAAAAGGCATTAAACGGCCCTCTAATTAAATTTCCTAATGAGTGAAGAAATAAAATTGTGTTTTAAATGTAAAATTGTACTTTGTTTTAAAATTATCGGATGTTTGTTATTTGCTGTGCAAATTTTCAAAAATGGCCAATTTTTTTAAAGTCTAAACAATTTTCATAGTGTCATAAATAATGTAAAAAACCCCATTTTTTAACAAAAAAAAAAAAACGCACACAAACATTCAGCGTATAAGATTGTTGATTAGTATGAGGTTAGAAATTTATTTGCTATTTTTTTAAAATCTTGATTTGGCAAAAAAGTAGCTCAAAAGGTGGTATTATTACTACTTATGTAGATCCAATAATGGGCAAAATTTTTAAATAAATTAGAGTATTATAACCCGAATTATTTACTTGAAAACTCAAAATGTTTTTAGGATACAAAAGTTTTATATTTTTGTGCAATTTTCTCTTTATAAAATTTTCAGGCAACAGCCCCTTAAATAACCTTAAATTAAAAAAGATTCCCGAACAAAATTTTAAAATTTAAAACCTTATTTTTATTTAAAATTAAATGGCGGTCATTTTGAACTATTTTTCATAAAAATCCGTTGAATATAAGGTGTTCAAAATTGAGGCTAAATCTACGGGCCGGAACATATTTTCATTGCCTCGCGTATTTTTTTAAATTACCGCACCGCATAATCTTTTTTAAAAAAAAATATGCATAGGTATGCCGTATGCGTATAAAAAAATGCATATTTATGCATAACATATGCATACGTATGCATATAAACATATGCATACGTATGCATTTAGGTTGGATCCACACATACCCCGTATAATTTGTTCTTCATTTCTCATTCTTCTTTTCTTTATTAATTAATTTTCATGTATTCTTGCTATTAATAAATAATAATTGTTAAAATTTAAAATAAACAAAATAAATAAAAAAATAATATAAATAAATAAATAAATAAATAAATTAAATAAATAATAATTGTTAAAAGTTTTAAATGATTTTATTGTTAAATAGTCAATTTATTACTGCAAACTTTTGAGGTCAGCTAGGTTCGGTTTGCCTAATCACAAGACGTATATTATATATATTGGGGATATTATAATATCAATGCTTATATCAAAAATATATAAATCAAGAGAATTTTCGACTGGACAGTAAATTTTTTACCTAAATCTTACAACAAATGTTGCACCTAAGACTTGTCACCCGCAAGCTGTTTTCTGTGCACTCAATAAAAATTTACTCTCACAGCTATATACATTAATTCGCCCCCAAAAACTTGTTTTTTCTGAAACTATTTTACACAATCGTTTTGTAACAAAAATTGGCAAAACATGATGATGGTTGCTATGAAATTCGATCATGTGTTAGTTGAAAGTTTTGGACTGGACATATATACTTTGGTTATATATTCTTGATTTTGTTTGTGGGTAAATTTGAAATTGTTTTCAAATTTTGTTATGTTAAAAAAATTCAAGCTGATGTCTTGTTTTTATTTTAGCAATTTTATATTTTTGCTAAACTATTAATCATAAAATTCAAAAAACTTTAATTTAAAATTAATCAACAATTCAAAAATTTGCGGAGTCAGACCATTTTTTTTTGAATCGATCCAATATTTGTATCAGCCCAAAAGACACCAAACGTAAATTTTTAAAACAAAAAAATAAATATGAACTGTTTATATTTAATTTGAAAAAAGTTTTTGCATAATGCTGAATAAGAATAATAATAATAATTTTTAAACAAAATTTTGCTGGACACGACAGACGAGTACTTGTGTGTGCAACTTTAATACTGAAAACCCGCCATTTTCTGTAGTTTCTTAGGCGCACCAATTTTTAACAGTTTTAGTGTTTTGCAGTCCATATTGCGACTTTTTAGCCGTTGATTTTATAATTATTTTTGTTTGAAATAAATAATTTGATTAAAATTATTAAAACTATAAACTTGAAACAGCTAGAAAGTCAGTATAACCGCCTGTACTCGAAATGTAATATTGTACTTTTTTACAATTTAAAAAAAGTGTGTTTTTTAATGTTAAAATAAGTGGCAACAGAGGTTTAAAAATGTTTTAAAAATTTAAAGCATTTTCAGGTGCATGTTTTAAAAATTTTTATGTATTACAGTTCGTAAACGATTGATAACATTTTTAGACGTGATAAATTAGGTTAATAAATTATTTTCGCTTTTTAGAAGTTAGGATTTTTAATTGTTTCAAAAGCAAAGATTCAAATGGAAATAATAAATCTTAAAATCAATATTTTAGATAAACCATTATTGTCATGTTATCACTACACCCAACACTTTTTACCATAATTTCACACGGTTGGCTAAATTTTTTTTCGACTTTTTAACAATGCTTCTTTCCAGAAGTGCTATTGTGGTAACAGCATAACAACAACGCGCTAAAACAAAAGCAACCTGTCAAAAATGCACGTCGTCATAGAAATTTCGACAATTCTTATTCGACATTTGACTTAAATCAGAAGAGCTTTACGAAAAAGATTTTTTTTATTAAACATTATGCAATGAATAGTTTAATTATTATAATCACGGAAGAATACTAAGCTTTAGAACGACGCGGAAAAATGGGGGTCGGAGGTCTTTTTAAAGATTTTAGCGGTTGGACATCTTCTCATGGCATACCCCAAATTGGGGCAGCGAAAAACTGGTGTATAAGAGGCTGCTGGATTGTAATTTGTCTGGGATGCCTGGGAATGTTTTGTTACCAACTTTCAGTTATTATTATAAAATATTTGAATTATGGCGTCAGCGTTGCTACAGAACTCAAATTTGAAGAACGCCCATTTCCAGCTATCACCGTTTGTAAGCTATTCAATATACCTTTTTTTACGTATACATATCATAATATTAATTTTTGGTTATTAATCAAACTAAAACCTAGCAGGAAAAATATTATTAGATTTTTTTTATTTATGATTTTATAAGATAAAATATGTATCATAAGGTAATGCAAAAGCTACACAAAAAAATTACCTGCCGTGAAGCCGTGCCATAATTCCGGCGGCCGTAGGCCGCCCGTATTATAGCCGGATCGTTCCTTTTGTAGTTTGTTAATTAAAATATGAATAACTCGGGCAAATCTTAACCAATTATCTTAAAAATTTAAAAGAATATGTAATTTTTTGTGCTTAATCGTTTAATGTATAAAAAGTAATAAATAGAAAAACATATTTTTCATAAAAATGCATATGCAAATATAGGCAGTTGGTAAAAAGCGGACATAGCGCTTTTTTTTCAAATTGTAATAACTCAGTTGAATATTGCGAGAATGACTTTAAAATTTAACCGTATATATAATCGATTCTGTTTAATCGAATGGTGTTAAGCATTAGTTTACACATAAAGAAAATGCTTTGTACTAAAATGGATAATCAAGTTAGGTTGGTGTAAAAAACGGTTATGCAGCATTATGATACATTTTTTAAAACCCAAATAACTCAGCTCATTATGGCTCAATTAACTCAAAAATTAAAAGGTATATTTAGCTAAACCTGCTTTATCGATTACTAGTAAAAATGTGTGTATCTACAGAGAGTAAGTGTACCTTACAGGAGCAAACGTTCAAATTTTTCAAGTGTTTTAGAAGCGTAACGCTGACTTCAAATTGTAATAACTCAGCTTAATAAAAATCATTACGCTCAAAATTTAAACGACTTATTTAATTAATTTAATTACTTCTTCCACTTCATTTTCTATTATGTAAAAAAGTCCGCGTAATTGATTGATAATAAATGTGTGTATATTTATAATAAAAGATCTCGTTAAACTTTACAAAACACCTGGGGCCGGTCCACTAAACGCGTGCTGACTATGTGCTACACTGTATGTTAGCACGTTGTTTAAAACTCTTAATAATGTTTTATTTTTAAGTTTTTCTAAAGAAATCTCATGGGAGTTCTTGTTAAATAATATTTAAATAATATTTAAACAATTCTATGCATATTTGTTTCAAATAAAATCTAAAAAAAGAACCCCTAATTAGGAGGTTTGCTAATCCTTTGAGCTTGTATTTATAACCAATATGCATAAAATTAACAAAATATTATACTATGCTTGCAGAAAAAGAGTTATATGAGATATCTCGAGAATAAACCCTGAAATTAAAATATTATCAAGAGTTTTAAACAACGTGCTAACATAGCACCTAGTCAGCACGCGTTTAGTGGACCGGCCCCAGAGGGTCATTCATACGTTCATAGTATTCGATATCGCAGTGGTTTAACGCTATAAACTTCCAGCGCTGCCAATAAAAAATCAAATATGTCGGGAACCATGCGAAACTAATAATAAAGTTTTAAAGTCATTCCCGCATTATTCAACTGAGTGATTACAATTTGAAAAAAGCGTTATGTCCACTTTTTACCAACTGACCATAATTTCATACGTATTTTTATGCAAAATATGTTTTTCTATTTAGTACTTTTTATACATTAAACGATTAAGCACAACAAATTACACACACTTTAATACTTTTAAGATAATTGGTTAAGGTTTGACCGAGTTACTCAAATTTTAATTAAAAACTACAAAATGAACGATCCGGCCATAATACCGGCGGCCTAGGGCCGCGGAATTATGGCACGGCTTCACGGCAGGTAATTTTTCTGTGTAACTTTTGCATTACCTTATGATACATATTTTATCTTATAAAATCATAAATAAAAAAAATCTAATAATATTTTTCCTGCTAGGTTTTAGTTTTATTAATTACCAAAAATTAATATTATGATATGTATACGTAAAAAAAGGTAGTATTGAATAGCTGATAAATGGGGATAGCTGGAAATGGGCGTTCTTCAAATTTGAGTTCTGTAGCAACGCTGACGCCATAATTCAAATATTTTATAATAATAACTGAAAGTTGGTAACAAAACATTCCCAGGCATCCCAGACAAATTACAATCCAGCAGCCTCTTATACACCAGTTTTTCGCTGCCCCAATTTGGGTATGCCATGAGAAGATGTCCAACCGCTAAAATCTTTAAAAAGACCTCCGACCCCCATTTTTCCGCGTCGTTCTAAAGCTTAGCATTCTTCCGTGATTATAATAATTAAACTATTCATTGCATAATGTTTAATAAAAAAAATCTTTTTCGTAAAGCTCTTCTGATTTAAGTCAAATGTCGAATAAGAATTGTCGAAATTTCCATGACGACGTGCATTTTTGACAGGTTGCTTTTGTTTTAGCGCGTTGTTGTTATGCTGTTACCACAATAGCACTTCTGGAAAGAAGTATTGTTAAAAAGTCGAAAAAAAATTTAGCCAACCGTGTGAAATTATGGTAAAAAGTGTTGGGCTGTAGAGATAACATGACAATAATGGTTTATCTAAAATATTGATTTTAAGATTTACTATTTCCATTTGAATATTTGCTTTTGAAACAATTAAAAATCCTAACTTTTAAAAAGCGAAAATAATTTATTAACCTAATTTATCACGTCTAAAAATGTTATCTATCGTTTACGAACTGTAATAAATAAAAATTTTTAAAACATGCACCTGAAAATGCTTTAAATTTTTAAAACATTTTTAAACCTCTGTTGCCACTTATTTTAACATTAAAAAACACACTTTTTTAAATTGTAAAAAAGTACAATATTACATTTCGAGTACAGGTGGTTATACTGACTTTCTAGCTGTTTCAAGTTTATAGTTTTAATAATTTTAATCAAATTATTTATTTCAAACAAAAAATAATTATAAAATCAAACGGGCTAAAAAGTCGCAATATGGACTGCAAAACATGAAAACTGTTAAAAATTGGTGCGCCTAGGAAACTACAGAAAACGGCGGGTTTTCAATATTAAAGTTGCACACACAAGTACTCGTCTGTCGTGTCCAGAAAAATTTTGTTTAAAAAATTATTAGTATTATTATTCTTATTCAGCATTATGCAAAAACTTTTTTCAAATTAAATATAAACAGTTCATATTTATTTTTTTGTTTTAAAAATTTACGTTTGGTGTCTTTTGGGCTGATACAAATATTTGGATCGATTAAAAAAAATGGTCTGACTCGGCAATTTTTGTTCTCTAATTGTTGATTAATTTTAAATTAAAGTTTTTTGAATTTTATGATTAATAGTTTAGCAAAAATATAAAATTGCTAAAATAAAAACAAGACATCAGCTTGAATTTTTTTAACATAACAAAATTTGAAAACAATTTCAAATTTACCCACAAACAAAATCAAGAAATATACAACCAAAGTATATATGTCCAGTCCAAAACTTTCAACTCACACATAATCGAGTTTAATAGCAACCATCATCATGTTTTGCCAATTTTTGTTACAAAACGATTGTGTAAAAGAGTTTCAGAAAAAACAAGTTTTTGGGGGCGAATTACTGTATATAGCTGTGAGAGTAAATTTTTATTGAGTGCACAGAAAACAGCTTGCGGGTGACAAGTCTTAGGTGCAACATTTGTTGTAAGATTTAGGTAAAAAATTTACTGTCCAGTCGAAAATTCTCGATTTATATATTTTTGATATAAGCACGGAAGAATACTAAGCTTTAGAAGAGGAAAAAATGGGGGTATATTTTTAAATTTTAGGGTTGGACATTTATGGCATACCCCAATATTGGGGAGGAAAAAAGTTGGTGTATAAGAGGCTGCTGGATTTTAATATGTCTTGGATGCCTGGGATGTTTTGTTAAATAGTTATTATTATAAAATATTTGAATTATGGCATCAGCGTTGCTACTGACCTCAAATTTGAAGAAGCCATTTCCAGCTATCACCGTTTGTAAGCTATTCAATATACCTTTTTTTACGTATACATATCATAATATTAATTTTTGGTTATTAATCAAACTAAAACCTAGCAGGAAAAATATTATTAGATTTTTTTATTTATGATTTTATAAGATAAAATATGTATCATAAGGTAATAAATAAAATGCCTATAATTCCGGCGGCCGTAGGCCGCCCGTATTATAGCCGGATCGTTCCTTTTGTAGTTTGTTAATTAAATACTAATGGCAAACCTTAACCAATTATCTTAAAAATTTAAAAAGAATATGTAATTTTTTGTGCTTAATCGTTTAATGTATAAAAAGTAATAAATAGAAAAACATATTTTTCATAAAAATGCATATGCAAATATAGGCAGTTGGTAAAAAGCGGACATAGCGCTTTTTTTTCAAATTGTAGAAACTCAGTTGAATATTGCGAGAATGACTTTAAAACTTTATTATTAGTTTCGCATGGTTCCCGACATATTTGATTTTTTATTGGCAGCGCTGGAAGTTTATAGCGTTAAACCACTGCGATATCGAATACTATGAACGTATGAATGACCCTCTGGGGCCGGTCCACTAATGTGTGTCACCAGGTGCTATGTTAGCACGTTGTTTTAAAACTCTTGATAATATATTAATTTCAGGGTTTATTCTCGAGATATCTCATATAACTCTTTTTCTGCAAGCATAGTATAATATTTTGTTAATTTTATGCATATTGGTTATAAATACAAGCTCAAAGGATTAGTAAACCACCTAATTAGGGGTTCTTTTTTTAGATTCTGATTGACAAATATGCATAGAATTGTTTAATATTATTTAAATATTATTTAACAAGAACTCCCATGAGATTTCTTTAGAAAAAATTTAAAAATAAAACATTATTATCATTTTAAACAACGTGCTAACATACAGTGTAGCACATAGTACACGCGTTTAGTGGACCGGGCCGAGGCGTTTGTAAAATTTAACAATCTTTTATTTATAAATATACACATATTTATTATCAATCAATTACGCGGACTTTTTTACATAATAGAAAAAGAAGTGGAAGAAGTAATTAAATTAATTAAATAAGTCGTTTAAATTTTGAGCGTAATGATTTTTATTAAGCCGCGAGTTATTACAATTTGAAGTCAGCGTTACGCTTCTAAAACACTTGAAAAATTTGAACGTTTGCTCCTGTAAGGTACACTTACTCTCTGTAGATACACACATTTTTACTAGTAATCGATAAAAGCAGGTTTAGCTAAATATACCTTTTAATTTTTGAGTTAATTGAGCCATAATGAGCTGAGTTATTTGGGTTTTAAAAAATGTATCATAATGCTGCATAACCGTTTTTTACACCAACCTAACCTGATTATCCATTTTAGTACAAAGCATTTTCTTTATGTATAAACTAATGCTTAACACCATTCGATTAGAATAATCCATTATATATACGGTTAAATTTTAAGTCATTCTCGCAATATTCAACTGAGTTATTACAATTTGAAAAAAAAGCGCTATGTCCGCTTTTTACCAACTGCCTATATTTGCATTTGCATTTTTTTAATATTATTTTTTCTATTTATTACTTTTTTATTCATTAAACTATTAAGCACAAAAAATTATATATTCTTTTAAATTTTTAAGATAATTGGTTAAGGTTTGCCCTAATTATTCATATTTTAATTAACAAACTACAAAAGGAACTATCCGCACTAATACGGGCGGCCTACGGCCGCCGGAATTATGGCACGGCTTCGCGGCAGGTAATTTTTTTGTGTAGCTTTTGCATTACCTTATGATACATATTTTATCTTATAAAATCATAAATAAAAAAAATCTAATAATATTTTTCCTGCTAGGTTTTAGTTTGATTAATAACCAAAAATTAATATTATGAATATGTATACGTAAAAAAGGTATATTGAATAGCTTACAAACGGTGATAGCTGGAAATGGGCGTTCTTCAAATTTAGTTATGTAGCAACGCTGACGCCATAATTCAAATATTTTATAATAAAAATTAAAAGTTGGTAACAAAACATTCCCAGGCACCCAGACAAATTACAATCCAGCAGCCTCTTATACACCAGTTTTTCGCTGCCCCAATTTGGGTATGCCATGAGAAGATGTCCAACCGCTGTAAAATCTTTAAAAAGACCTCCGACCCCCATTTTTCCGCGTCGTTCTAAAGCTCAGCATCTTTCTGTGCTTATAAAAAAAAAAAAAAAAAAAAAAAAAAAAAAAAAAAAAAAAAAAAAAAAAAAAAAAAAAAAAAAAAAAAAAAAAAAAAAAAAAAAAAAAAAAAAAAAAAAAAAAAAAAAAAAAAAAAAAAAAAAAAAAAAAAAAAAAAGTATGACAAGAATACATGAAAATTAATTAATAAAGAAAAGAAGAATGAGAAATGAAGAACAAATTATACGGGGTATGTGTGGATCCAACCTAAATGCATACGTATGCATATGTTTATATGCATACGTATGCATATGTTATGCATACGTATGCATTTTTTTATATGCATACGTATGCATAATTTTTTTTTAAAAAAATTATGCGGTGCGGTAATTTAAAAAAATACGCGAGGCAATGAAAATATGTTCCGGCCCGTAGATTTAGCCTCAATTTTGAAAACCTTATATTCAACGGATTTTTATGGGAGATAGCTCAAAATGACCGCCATTTAATTTTAAATAAAAATAACGTTTTAAATTTTAAAATTTTTTTCGGGAATCTTTTTTAATTTTAGGTTATTTAAAGGGCTGTCGCCCGAAAATTTTATAAAGAGAAAAATGCACAAAAATATAAAACTTTTGTATCCTAAAAACATTTTGAGTTTTCAAGTAAATAATTCGGGTTATAATACTCTAATTTATTTAAAAATTTTGTCCATTATTGGGTCTACATAAGTAGTAATAATACCACCTTTTGAGCTACTTTTTTGCCGACTCAAGATTTGAAAAAAATAGCAAATAAATTTGTAAGCTCATACTAATCAACAATAATTAAATTATAAATCACCTGATAGAAGAGAAAATTGTCAATCTTATACGCTGAATGTTTGTGTGCGTTTTTTTTTTGTTAAAAAATGGTTTTTTTACATTATTTATGACACTATGAAAATTGTTTAGACTTTAAAAAAATTGGCCATTTTTGAAAATTTGCAAAGAAAATAACAAACATCCGATAATTTTAAAACAAAGTACAATTTTACATTTAAAATACAATTTTATTTCTTCACTCATTAGGAAATTTAATTAGAGGGCCGTTTAATGCCTTTTGGCCGAAAAATTATTTTTCCGAATTTTGTCCATATTTCAAAAAACTCGCGAAATTGGGTGTTTTAAGCGAAGGATCCCAATATTTGTTCCAAAACAGTTATAAAACAAAATAAAAACATTGTTTGAAAGAAAAATAAATGAGTTTGGTAATGAACTTTAAATTCATTAGGTATTTCGCAAGTTATAAACAAAGTAAAATAAGCATTTAAAAAAAGGTAATTTTGGACTACGAAATACAGAAATTTTTTGTACAAAAATCTTTTCATTTTTATCAGGTAAAGAATACATTGTATTAGTGAAGTTGGGGTTTATATCTGTTACATGTTTACGTTTAAAAACAATCGAGCAATTTTTAAGGAAAATAGCCCCCAGGTGAAAAAACTGTGTTTTTTGAAATAAGAGTCTCAAACTTGTCTTAATTAAAAAAACGTAAGTTCAAAAATCTGTTTAAAATTAGGCCAAAAAGTAAAATTCCTTAAAAAATTTATGAAAAATTTGAAAATGGTTCAAAAATGAAATGGCTTTCATTAAATTTCCTAGTGAAGGAATATAATTGGTTTTTAAACGTAAATTGTATTTTGTTTCCAATTTATCGGATGTTTTTGAATTTTTTGCAAATTTTCAAAATTAGGCCAATTTTTAAAAAATCTAACAATTTTCAAAGTGTCAAAAAATGTTAAAAAAAACTATTTTTTCAAAAAAAAAAATCAACGTTGTAATTTGTTGAACCGAGACAATTATTGTTACTTTAGAACAAATAAAAATTATTGTAAGCTAAACAAATAATTGTTACTTTTTCCAATTAATTTTTTTTGTTTTCCAAAAATTAATAGGTTAAAAAATGGTACAAATTTTTAGAAAAGTTTAAAATTCCAAAAACAGGCTTTTGGAAATCGATTAAGCAGATTATCGGATGTTTGTTATTTTTTTGCAAATTTTAAAAAAATATTCCAATTTTTTGAAAGACTAAACGATTTTCATAGTGTCATAAATAATGTAAAAAGCCCATTTTTTTAACAAAAAACACACAAAAATTCAGTGTATAAGATTGACAATTTTCTCTTCTATCAGGTGATTTATAATTTAATTATTGTTGATTAGTATGAGTTTACAAATTTATTTGCTATTTTTTCCAAATCTTAAGTCTGCAAAAAAGTAGCTCAAAAAGTAGTATTATGACTACTTATGTAGACCCAATAATAGACAAATTTTTTCAATGAATTAGTGTATTATAACCCGAATTATTTACTTGAAAACTCAAAATGTTTTTAGGATACAAAAGTTTTATATTTTTGTGCATTTTTCTCTTTATAAAATTTTCGGGCGACAGCCCCTTAAATAACCTAAAATTTAAAAAAATTTCCGAAAAAAAATTTAAAATTTAAAACGTTATTTTTATTTAAAATTAAATGGCGGTCATTTTGAGCTATCTCCCATAAAAATCCGTTGAATATAAGGTTTTCAAAATTGAGGCTAAATCTACGGGCCGGAACATATTTTCATTGCCTCGCGTATTTTTTTAAATTACCGCACCGCATAATTTGTTTAAAAAAAATTATGCATACGTATGCATAACATATGCATACGTATGCATATAAACATATGCATACGTATGCATTTAGGTTGGATCCATACATATCCCGCTATAATTTGTTTCTTCATTTCTCATTCTTCTTTTCTTTATTAATTAATTTATTCATGTTTTTTTTTGTTTTATTAAGTATTCTTGTGGATTACATACATACTGCTTAAAATTACATAGTAGTTTTGGATATGAAATAATTGTATTCATATCATGAGGAGACCTGCGTTTCTTTTAAATGAGTGAATTTTTTTAATGTTTTATATCTTTAATAATCCTTGATTTCATGTTAAGGCGAAATTTAGCAAAAGCGAAAATAGCTTTCCAAAATAGCTTATATTATGATATATAGCTACATAGCCCAAAGTTATATGCCAAACTAACAATTAAACTAATTATAAATAAAAGATTTTGTGAATTTCAGAAAAATAAAACGAATAAAATAGTGTAAGCTTTAGTTTGTGTTTTTTAATGATTAAATAAACTTAATTCCCATAAATTTCTCTCAAATATTACTTTTACATGAGTTAACCAGTTGTAAATACCACAGTATTACTTAAGTCACACGTCGTCAAAACGATACAAAAAAAGTAAAACGCAAGCGTCACAGTAACCATAAAAAATTTCTGTCAAAATAAGTTATCGCATTGCGCTTAAATTTTGTAATTTATCATTATTTTCGTATAAAGCAAAACATACCGCCATATTAACGGCTTTTTAAAATCATATATCAAGTTCTAAGTCCGAAAAACATTGAAAAATTCAGATTTAATATAAGGCGACTTTTAATATACAAATACATTGACAGCAAATTTGTTTTATGTAATAAATAGAAACATTAAATAAAAAGTCGCCTTATATTATATCTGATGTTTTCAATGTTTTTCGGACTTAGAACTTGGTATTTGATTTTAAAAAGCCGTTAATATGGCGGTATGTTTTGCTTTATACGAAAATAATGATAAATTACAAAATTTAATGCGCAATGCGATAACTTATTTTGACAGAAATTTTTCATGGTTACTGTGACGCTTGCGTTATACTTTTTTTGTATCGTTTTGACGACGTGTGACTTAAGTAATACTGTGGTATTTACAGCTGGTTAACTCATGTAAAAGTTAATACACTTTGACAGAAATTTATGTGAATTAAGTTTTATTAATGGTTAAAAAACGCAAACTAAAGCTTTTATATGTATTGTTTTTATTCGGTTTTGTTTTTCTAAAAAATTCACAAAATCTGTTATTAATATACAGGTTTTAAATAGACTTGTTTCAGTTTTTTCTGGCATTTAGTTTTTAGACTTGTGTACCTTTATACTTTTCCATTTAATATAAGGCTTTTTTTTTTTTCTTTTTTTTCCTGTTTTTTTTTGTTTTCGTTTTTTTGAAGAAAAACTTTGTTTCGTCTTTTTGCTAGAATTTCCGAGGCCGGGGCCGGAGCTAGGGTAGGGAGAATTGGATTTGACCGGACCGGGGCCGGGACGCGGGACCCCCGGTCGATTCCTAGTCATAACTCGTGAACCACTAGAGATATTTTGTTCAAAAAATTTTTGTGGGCTATTGGGGGCAGGGGTAAGGTTTTCACAAAAAATTATAAAAAATCGAAGACAAAAGGTTTGACTCCGCACCGCACCTTTAAGACAAAAAATCTATTCAAACGCACAGAATGTTGCTCGAATCCTATGCAATGTAAGACATAAGTAAAACACTTTTAAATGTTAAATTTTCAAATGAAAGCTAAAATACATATAAGTGTAAAAAAACGTTAAAAAAATTTAAAAAAAAACTACATCACTCAGAGCCAGAGCTCCCATTATGTTTTTTGAAATCTTAGTGAACGGTGGCGCTTTAGCCAAAAAATACTCCATCAAAGGTTAATATTTTTCTAACAATTTTAAAACAATTTTAAGAAATCCCACATGTTCTTGGATTTTCAATTATATTTTAATTGCTTTGATCCAATTTTGTAGCGGCTTTTGATTTTGTAAATTTATTATTTAGCAAATATTACTGTAGACTTTGCTCCAAGTCCCAATTTTTCAATTTAATTCGCGACTTTTAAAATTCAATATAAAATTTCAATATTTCAGCATTTCAAAATTCAATATAAGGCGACTTTTAATTTAACAAATACATTGACAGCTAATTTGTTTTATGTAATAAATAGAAACATAAAGAAAAAGTCGCCTTATATTAAATCTGAATTTTTCAATGTTTTTCGGACTTAGAACTTGGTATTTGATTTTAAAAAGCCGTTAATATGGCGGTATGTTTTGCTTTATACGAAAATAATAATAAATTACAAAATTTAATGCGCAATGCAATAACTTATTTTGACAGAAATCCTCCATGGTTATGGTAACGCTTGCGTTATACTTTTTTGTATCGTTTTGACGACGTGTGACTTAACTAATACTGTGGTATTTACAGCTGGTTATCTCATGTAAAAGTTAATCCACTTTGAGAGAAATTTATGGGAATTAAGTTTATTAATGGTTAAAAAACGCAAACTAAAGCTTTTACACGTAATGTTTTTATTCGGTTTTATTTTTCTGAAAATTTCACAAAATCTGTTATTAATTTACAGGTTTTAAAGAGACTTGTTTCAGTCTTTTCTGGCATTTAGTTTTTAGACTTATGTAGCTTTATACTATTCCATTTAATATAAGGCTTTTTTTCGAAACTTTGTTTCGTCTTTTGCTAGAATTTCCGCCTTTTAATGCATTGAATTCAATGTCATTTATTAAAGATATAAAACATTAAAAAATTCACTCATTTTAAAAGAAACGTCATGATCTCCTCATGATATGAATACAATTATTTTCATATCCAAAACTTCAATGTAATTTTAAGCAGTATACTATACAAAAATTAAGTCTTGGTAACTCCGTAAAATTAAATGGAACCCGAAAGAACCATATAAAATAGTTTGTTTTTCTTCTGTTTAAATTTTTTTAATTAGACCTGATTTAACCACTTTTTTGGAAATTAGCTTTATTTGGACTTTTGTTTTGTGCTTGATTTTTCTGGATTGATGGTTTATTTTTAAACAACAAAACCACACCATTGCAAATGGTTTTTCCAGGTTCCATACAATTTTACGAGGTTACCCAGACCAGTCTTTTCTCGCATTAAATTTTTGGAGTGATTGTAGCTTCATATAGTATTCCATATAAAAAAGACTTTTTTTTGTTTCGATTTTGATAAATTCCGTCTATTGAAACATTGTATCCGGCAGCGCTCACCCGTCACCCAAGATTTAGTTCATTTTATTTTTTTAAATATTTTTATTGTTGCAATATGGCTGCTAATTAGTGGTAAGGATATTTTTTCGTTCTTCCCGTTGAAAATTAGTTATTTTTATAAAAAGGTAAAGAATTATAATTTAAACCAAAAAAATAACCACAAAAGAATGTGTATTACTGAAGTTACTTAATATGTAATTCAGTAAGGAAAAAAAGTGTCACACAAGTACCTAATGCGTAACTTAGAAAAAAAGGTCATTTTTCACATGAACAGAGGTTTAACTACGGGCAATAGAGCATATACGAGAATCAAATTCAGGTGAGGCGGCAATTTAGCATCTACGTGCAAAAATCAGCTCCAAATAATTACCACAGGGAAAAATTTTTGGGGGACCCAAAAAAAACAAAAAAAAAGTTAAGCAAATTAAGCTTATTGGTATTAAATTCAGGTATGTTTAGCAAAAGTTTTTAGTTTTTTAATATCAAAAAAAGAGTAATATTTTAATTATGTAAAATGTTTAGATTTTTAATTGGCTAAAAAACTATTAAAGGTTTTGTTGATTTCGATGACGCCATCAACAACGGTTAACCGCGCAGTGACTTAACCCATTTAATATAAGGGAAAGAGCGCTCCGCACTCTTCCCTGATTAAAACCCGTATTTAAAGAATTATTTATCAATACACTTAATTTGTAACTTTAATGCGAAATTGTTAAGGATTAAAGTAAGTTAATTTTGTATATTTTGTGAAAAGATGGTTTAACCATAGTCAACTTTAATTGTATTTTTTTTCCGAATTGTGAAATTTAATAAATAATTGTTAAAATATGGTATTAATAAATAATAATTGCTAAAATTTAAAATAAACAAAATAAATAAATAATAATTGAATAAATAAATTAATAATAAATTAAATAAATAATATAAATAAATAAAAAATAATAAAAATAAATAAAATAAATAAATAATATAAATAAATAAATTAAATAAATAAATTAAATAAATAAATTAAATAAATAAATTAAATAAATAATAATTGTTAAAAGTTTTAAATGATTTTATTGTTAAATAGTCAATTTATTACTGCAAACTTTTGAGGTCAGCTAGGTTCGATTTGCCTAATCACAAGACGTATATTATATATATTGGGGATATTATAATATCAATGCTTATATCAAAAATATATAAATCAAGAAAATTTTCGACTGGACAGTAAATTTTTTACCTAAATTTTACAACAAATGTTGCACCTAAGACTTTGTCACCCGCAAGCTGTTTTCTGTGCACTCAATAAAAATTTACTCTCACAGCTATATAATTCGCCCCCAAAAACTTGTTTTTTCTGAAACTATTTTACACAATCGTTTTGTAACAAAAATTGGCAAAACATGATGATGGTTGCTATTAAATTCGATCATGTGTGAGTTGAAAGTTTTGGACTGGACATATATACTTTGGTTATATATTCTTGATTTTGTTTGTGGGTAAATTTGAAATTGTTTTCAAATTTTGTTATGTTAAAAAAATTCAAGCTGATGTCTTGTTTTTATTTTAGCAATTTTTATTTTTGCTAAACTATTAATCATAAAATTTAAAAAACTTTAATTTAAAATTAATCAACAATTCAAATATCTGCGGAGTCAGACCATTTTTTTTGAATCGATCCAATATTTGTATCAGCCCAGAAGACACCAAACGTAAATTTTTAAAACAAAAAAATAAATATGAACTGTTTATATTTAATTTGAAAAAAGTTTTTGCATAATGCTGAATAATAATAATAATAATAATAATTTTTAAACAAAATTTTGCTGGACACGAGTACTTGTGTGTGCAACTTTAATACTGAAAACCCGCCATTTTCTGTAGTTTCTTAGGCGCACCAATTTTTAACAGTAGTTATATTTTTACATATGATTGGCGCTAGTAGTTATTGTACCCTCTTCCTAACACTAAAAAACCCTTATTCCGAACTAGTCTATTGTTATGGCGTCGATTCGATGCGTCGAAATACTGAAATTCGATGCGTCGAAAAACTATTGGTCTTGAAACGAAAATGTAAGCGTCGAAAAACTAAATTTAAGCGTCGAAAAACTAAATATTAAGCGTTGTTAAAAATTAAGAATAAAAACACTAAACAGACGCCATAAACAGACGCCATATATTGTAGCCAGAAATCTTTTCCAAACAACAATGACTAGCTGCGCTGCGGGTGTTATAAGACAATAGTAAATCTGAAACGGGGAGTGAGACGTAATGAATTTTGAACAAAACAATTGCAATTTGCAATTAAAATTTGGATTAAATTGAATTGACTTCAAATTAACATAAAAGTTTCTTTGAATTAAAAACAATGGCAACTAAAAGCTGTGTTAAAAATTCTCAAATCAAAAAGCCGGAATTTTATTTTTCTTTGTTCTCCGCTGACAACAAGAACAATCTGATAAACGAAAATATTCAAACATCTTTTCAAACATTGAATGATTTTAATATATCGTGTGATACAAAATTATGCTCACTCTATTATTTTTTATCAAGCGGTAGCATTAAACGTGACAAAAATAAAATTCTTATAAAAGGTGAGCTAGTGATTAATTATAAGTTGCTTTTAGTATTACTAAAATTTTTGAACAGTTATAAACTGTCCAATTTATTTTTCCAATTTGTCGTAGGCTTGATTTTATTATAATGAATCATCGTGTGTTTTTCGCGTTGAAGTGACAATACCATAATATTGCTGATCATAATATGCCCTAAAATAGTACCATATAAATGCCCAAAAGGTACAAGTACTAAACGTGTACCAAAAATCAGTTTGAGAATTCCACTCAACAAACATAAATATAAAACATGTTTCTAGGTCAATTCTGACCTTGCGATCTTAATTTTAGGCATTAGAAAGTAATTCGTGCGCGCACGAATTTCCGCGCACGAATTTTTTGCCTATATATTTTCAGTCACTTGTACGTAAAAAAACTGTTTTTGTGCCTATCGCACATTGAAGCACAATAATGGTATATGGAAAAAAGATTATAAAACATAACTCTTCGATATTCAAATACTTTATTGTTGTTTGTTATTAGAAAAACATTTACTTTTTTAAACTTTAAAAAGCTCAGCAATCCAATAAACTATCCAGAACAAAATTTGTTTTCACATTGCAAACTAATAAAAACAGAAAAGCTACTTCGTTTTACGAAATAAGTTGGGTGTACAGAAATTTTGTCTTCTACATCTCGTCTTTCAACATCTCGTCTTTTAAACATCTTGTCTTCGGAAAACTCGTCTTTTGGATGCGATTTTGTAAACGTATTTTCAAAAATGCGAGTTTCCTCCCCCCCTCGCCCAATAAAATTTTCTTTAATTTTTTGGTTTTGCTTAGGCTTAATAAAAAATAAATAAGGTTTTTACTCTTCAGCTCAAAAAGCATCATTAAATACAAATTTACCATGATAAAGTTTTGCTTGATTTTTAGGTTTTGCTTAGGCTTAGGTTCTGAATTTTTTTTGAATACCTAAATCATTTAATAAAAGTTTATCATGATAAAAATTTTGCTTGATTTCTGGCTTTTGCTTAGGTTTAGGAAAAAAAAGGTTTTCAATACATTGTTTTAGTCAAATAGGAGAAACTTTTCTTTTGAAAAGTGCGTTTACAAAACCGCATCCAAAAGATGAGTTTTCCGAAGACGAGTTACGAGATTTTGAAAGACGTATTGTAAAAGGCGAAATTTCCAGGAATCAATAATTTGTTATCATATCAACAAATTTTAGATAAAAATAAATATTATTGAAAATTTGTTATTTTTTATAAATAATACATATTTTTATTGAAAATAACTAGTTTTGTGCTAATAATCAAATAAAAAATTAAACAAAAACAAAAAAAAATCAATCGTAAATAATTGCGTTTTAATACATTCAATATGCTGAAAAGTGGCCAAATCCGGGAAAAATATTAATTATCATGGGAAAAATATTAATTTGATTAATTTTTGTACAAATATTTGCGAGGTAAAACGAAACTACGAACAAACAAAAACAACATATGAACATTGCTGGCTTTTATTAGGATCGAAAATATATTAATTTAATCTATATGCAAAACTTTAGCAAAATGTTAACTCAGCTCTTGCACCAGTGTTTTCATTGAAATAAAACATTTTTGCATATGTTTGAAGTAAATAGTAATACGCTAATAAATAAAACTTAAAATCACTAAAATATAAACGGTTTTTAGTTTCTAACGCGGTCATCTATAGACAAGAATCAAATTCTAAAAATAAAAAAGCCTTTATAATCAAACAGTAAAACAAGAATAAACTGTAGTTTGTGTGTAAATTTTAGTAATTTTTAGAAAAAAATTTAAAATTCATTTTTTATGGGTAATTATGATTTTTTTTCTAATCAAGGAGGCGTAATTTCAGGAAATTTAACGCTTCAAATTTTCTTACCAGTCTCACCTAGTGTTTTTTTACAATTTATCATTTTTATTTAATGCTTTAATTGTGTATAATAATTTTATTATTCAAAATCAATTTAAAAAATTACGTAATTTTTTTCATACCAATATTGTGCGTCAATGTGCGATAGGCGCAAAACCCGTGTTTTACGGTAGGCGTGACTGAAAATATACAGGCTCAAAATTCGTGCGCGGAAATTCGTGCGGGTGGGGGGGGGGTTTTGGTGTTTTGGTGGTTGTTTTTTTGTGTTTTTTTGGTTTGGTTTTTTTGTTTTTTTTTCCCCCCGTTTTGGAATTCGCCCCCCCACGTTTAAACCCCGGGGGGCAGTGCACAGGTCTGCATAATTTATGTTGTTTGTTTAAAAAAAAATTTATTATGTGAAAAAAAAAAAGAATTTCATGTTTTTACATTCCTAAAAGTTTTTGATAAATTTAAAATATCTAAAAATTAAAAAAAATGTTGATAGTCACATGTCTATGTGATGTGGGTACAAGTCCCATACGGTACGTACAAGTCCCATACGTGTACCATACCGATTATCGATTTGACTGATTGAAAAGTAAAATACGCATGTAAAACATTCTTACACCCCAAATTGGACTCGTAGACCTCAATTTTGAGGTTATTTTTTAAGATTTAAGTGTCTGTAAAAAGTTATGAGCCCGTTTAGGCCCAAAATATGCCATTTGTATTTTTGGTATATAAGATCTACGTCGTTAAAAAAATTTTGTTAAGCAACAAAATAAATTAAAAATTATACAGCAACAGATCCCATACGCATCACAAAATTTGATTTGACCGACCCTAAAGTAAAATACACTTATAAAGCATCTTTTTACCCTTAATCAGACCCGTAGACTTGATTTTTGTGGTTATTTTTGAGATTTGAGCCTTTCATTAAGAGTTATGGACCGAATGACTACGCAGTATCCACAATAAACTACCCCTACTTAACGCTCTTTTAGCGTCTGAAAAATACGATCTAGTTCTCATAACTGAGACTTGGGGTGATAAGTCAATTACTGGTGCTATGATCATAGGTGGGCAGCCTCTCGGATTTTGGGGTGGGGTATAGGGGGGGGGGGTCAAATTTTAGGGGGGGTGTCCAGTAACACCCAAATTTTGAGGGGAGGGGCTACCCAATATTTCCGCCCTGAAGTTTAAAAGAGCTTAAAACGCGTAAAAAAACGTAAAACAAGCTTATAAATGCTTTAAAACTATGTAAAATTAAAATAAGATCTTATTGCAACTTATAAAATTTTATTTTTTTAATTCTTTTAATAAAAATGTGCAGTAGAGCAGTCAGGGTTTCAGTTCGGGGGCGTCAGTCTGGGGGAGGGGAGAAAAAGTGGTGTCAAAGCGGCGCAAAGCGCTGCCTCTTGCGCCGCGTAGCGGCGCCAGCCGACGCGAAGCGTCGGCCGGGGGTCGGGCGTCCCCCAGCCGCCGGAGGCGAAAATTTTTAAAAATATATACTAAAAACGGCTTAAAAATCGTCTCCTGGTGATCGCGTGAACATACTTTTTACTTTTGTTTTTTTACCGTAATTTCCGGATAATTTTCTGTGATCTTAAAAATTCAGTCAGGGGGGTTCGAGGTAAACAATGCCCCCCGGAGGAGAAAATTTATAATTTGAGGCGCTAAAATACACTAGAAATTTTAATTCCAAATGATAGTAATTACAAAATTTAAGGTTTTTTATAGCTATACTATACATTTATAACATGTGTTTAAAACGTTAAAAAAAGGATAATAGTGTTTTATAGTAGTTTTATTAAACACGTACGCC